>JAODPA010067851.1:0-10418 GCA_025585075.1 Nepenthes mirabilis | reverse complement strand
AATAATGGGTACTACATCCGACGGCCCAAAGAAGTTAGCCCAACACAGCTTCGGGCCGAAAGGCAAAGCTCAACAGTCGAAAACGCCTGCACGGCCTATTTCAGCAAATATGGCCAAAGCCAACTTAATGACCCAAACAGTTGTCCAACTAATGACAACAAACATTAATTAAAACCGTTGTCGAGATAAAATTAACCGTTCAAGATAAAGATTAACCGTTCATCAAGTTAACCGTCGCCCACCTTCTATAAATATCCGTCCTCTCCAATTTAAGGGGACAACTCGAGACTTCTCAGACAAAAGTATACAAAGACTAAAAAGACGCCAAGAGTGCACACACACTATTTCAATCTAAGACGCCATATTAAGAGCACAATATCTCGGACATTTTATACCTTTTGCATCCTTTATCTTTATTTCTATTTAAGGACGATACTAACTTAAATGTTAGAGGATATACCAGGGAGTGAATCCTGTCAATCCTTTGACCGTTATTTTGTGATTGCACAGGTTTTGATTAGAGACGTATGAAGACCAAAGACATTTTAACACCTGATGGACAATTCTATTTATTTATACAACAATCAAAAATCCTTAGACGCAACATTAGCGCCATCTGTTAGAAGTAGTGACTAAAAGTCTGAAAACCACACTCTCCATAGAAACATGGTAAACACCAGAGTACAAATTAGTACACCAATCAGAGAGGCCACTTCATGTGGTAACTGTCCTCCCATTGTCGATTGAATCGATGACCATCATGACCCTTGTGTACGTGCACTTACGATGAAAATGGATGACATCTTTAAAGCCGTCCAGACAATTTGCATGCGGTTAGACGAACTGCCAAAAGGACTCCCGTCTTCGGCCTCTCAAACCGCCACGTCCAAGAGGAAGAATAGGGGAAGAAAACACCCCTGAAAAAAGATTGACCACCGAAATGACCTCGGGATCAAACGATAAAGTCTCGCCTTGACTTAAAGGTCATTTAAGTTTCCGAGTCTGAGAGTATAGTCCTGAGAGACGAAACCCTTGGTATTCTCGTGACGAGAGGGAGCCTACACTCCTTAGAGGACCCTCTCATAGTGAACATCCTCGAAGGGCAGTGAGCCACTCGATTTCCCAGTCTGCTCAAAATTCCTCCGAATTGAGGAATTTCCTCAATGAGAAGAGGATAGCGGCTCCTCCCCGAATGGAGGAAAAAGTTGAGAGCATTTGGCAACGTGTCTTTGGAGAAGACACTGGAGGAAGAGCCATCGACTTGCGGAGATCTCCATTTACAATGGAGATCCGTATGCACTCACTTCCACATAAATTTAAGATGTCGGCTTTGGATCCATATGATGGAAGTTTGTACCCTATGGATCATTTGGACCACTTCTATACTCCTAAATTTTCAAGATTTGGATGATACAGCAATGTGCCTCTGCTTCCCCATGACCTTAAAAGGAAATGCCCACGCATAGTTCTATCGGCTTCAGTCGAATTCTATTAGAAATTTTCAAGATTTGACTGATGGTTTTTTATCCCAGTTCACCTCCACTAGAAGGGAAGAGAAATAGCCTTGGCATCTAGCCCGAGTTAAGCAGGGGCCAAATGAAAGTATAAAGAAGTTTCTAGGTAGATTTACAGACGATGCCGGAAAAATTCCAAAGCTCATCGAAGATGTGAAGTTTAGTGCTTTTGTATCCACGTTGGAACCCGGCGACTTTTTTAGGCACATGGCCTACAAAAAACCACAGATCTTCAGAGAGGCCAAGGCTATTGCTCAAACCTATATAACAGCCAAGGAAGCCAACGAAATAAAACGGCCAAGGGACAAGCCCCACCAAAAGACAGCAGAGGGGGAGAGGGGGTCTCCAAGGATCAAGGAAGCAGTAGAAGACCAAGTCAGAACCAAGAATAGGGTTTAGGTAGCAAGATCTAACTCCCCTAAATAACTCTCGCACAAATATCCTGATGTAGATTCGGGATGAAAAATTCTTTAAATGGCTAATGGCATTAAAGAATCCTGACGGGGGTGACCAGTTAAAATATTGTCACTATCATCGGTGCGGAGTACACGGTACCGAGAACTGCTGGACACTACAGAAAGAAATTGAAGAGTTAATCCAGAAAAGACATCTCAACCGATTCCTGCAAAGATCCGGACAGACTTCTGAAGGAACGGATTGAGATGAAACCGAGTGATAGTAGACGTCGTAAGCATGATTACTACGCGTCCTGCTTTGGATGACATTCCAGAAAGCTTAAGAATGGTTAGCGGCCACAAAAAACCAAGGATAGAAAATAGGGATGATATTATTAGTTTTAGTTATAAAGATTTGACTTATGTAACATTTTCACATTTCGATCCCTTAGTTGTAAATGAAGTCGTTTCTGATGGTAGCGTAGATTACCAATTGAAATGAATATTTATTAATAATGAAAATTTTAAGAATTTACTGTACTTGGATGCGTTCTTCAAATTAAGATTAAAAAAAGGTCAATTGAGGATCTCAAAAGGACCCTTGTATGGACTGGATAACAAACCTGTACCCGTATAAGGGGTGATCTAATTAGAAGTCACGCTGTGTACATATCTGAGGACGGCCACCAAGATGCTTTCCTTCTTGGTTGTAGATCTTTTATCAGTCTACAATACCATCCTCGGATGACCTTACTTAACAATATTCGGAGCAATGACTTCTATCCCACATTTGAAGATAAAGTTTCCAACCCCATTTGGCATCGGAGAGGTCTTAGGTGATCAAATGACCGGGTGAACATGTACTTATTTCAAATCACTCAGATGCCAACAAGACAACCAATCCAATACCCTAATTTTCGTGATGAGACCACATTATTACAAGCCCAATTTGGAGAATCAGCAGATCAAATTCCGCTAAATTCCAATGATCCTAAAAAGTGCATACAGATTGGGAATTCTTTGTCTGAACTGTTCCAAAATCAACTTATCGATTTTCTTAGGTAAGATTCCGACATCTTTGCTTGGACACCTAACGACATACCAGAGATATCAATCGAAATAATGGTCTATAAGTTGGGCTTAAATCCCAATCATAAGCCTGTCTGACAAAAACAAAGGAACTATTCGGGAAGAGGTGAATAAACTCCTAGATGCTGAATTCATCAGAAAAATTTAGTTACCGGACTGGTTATCAAATGTGGTCATAGTAAAGAAAAGTAATAGGAAGTGGAGAATGTGCGCTGATTTCACCGATGTTAATAAAGCCTGTTCGAAGGAAGCTTCCTATTACTAAGAATTGATTTACTTGTGGACTCGACGTTTGGACGCAGGTTACTCAATTTCATGGATGCATACTCGGGTTACAACCAAATCCAGATGAGTCTAGAAGGTGAAGAGCACACGACTTTTATGACTGACCAAGAGATATACTGTTATAGAGTTATATCCTTTGGTCTGAAAAATACCAGTGCAACTTATCAACCTCATCAACAAAATGTTCGAGGCACAGATTGAACGAAATATGAAAGTACACGTGGATGACATGCTCGTGAAGAACAAAGTGCAAAATCACCATATTCGTGATCTTAACGACGCATTCAACGTCCTGAGGACACACCAGATGAAACTTAATCCAACTAAATGTACTTTCAGTGTAACATCGAAAAAATTTTTAGGCTTTATTGTTTCACACCGAGGAATAGAAGCAAATCCTGAGAAGATCAAGGCTATTTTGGACATGAATCCACCTCGGATAGTAAAATAAGTCAAAAAAACTAACTGGAAGATTGGCGACACTCTTCCACTTCATGACTAAATCAATCGAGAAGTACTTACCCTTCTTCAAGGCCCTGGGGGGGACAAAGACTACAGGCTTCCAGTGGACTACGAAATGTGAATATGCTTTCTAAGAACTCAAGGAGTATCTTTCACACCCGCCACTGTTAACTTTTCCACAACAAGGCGAGGAATTATATCTTTATCTAACTGTGTTCGAAACTATTTAAGTTCGGTCCTGATTCGACAAATGTCTGACAGACAGCGACTTGTATATTACATTAGCAAAATCTTGACCGACATAGAAGCTCGTTATTCCCATACCGAGAAGATAGCGCTGACACTTGTATATCCTGCCAGGAAACTTCGACCATATTTCCAAGCGTACAAAATTATTGTCCTAACAGACCAACCGTTAAAAGGAATTCTGCAAAAGTCATATGTGTCAGGACGATTGGTCAAGCGGGCCATTGAATTGGAAGAATTCAACTTAGAATTCTGACAGAGGCCATCCTTAAAAGGCCAGGCCCTCGCGGATTTCATTGTTGAAACGACGACACCAATTCTAGAAACCCTTAATCCTATTGGGACCAACAGTCCCCAAAGTACTCCAACATAGACTTTACACATGTGGACGGCTCTTCAATATAAGTTGGTTGTAGAGCAAGAGTGGTACTAAAATCGTCCGATGGGTCAAAAATAAAGTATTCGACGACCCTCAGATTCCCAACGACAAATAATGTGGTCAAGTACGAAGCACTACTTGCCGGATTTAAATTAGCCAAAGAGTGCTCAGTTACGAACCTTATAGTATACAGTGACTCAGAACTAGTTATTAATCAAATTCGAGAAAATTTTAATACTATCAACCCATTACTTTCCCAATACCTCTCGAAAGTGTAAATTTTGATTTTCACATTTGATAATGTGGAGATGATTTATATTCCAAGAGAAGAAAATAGGAAAGCAAACCAATTAGCAAGGGCTGCAGCAACCGAAGACCCAGAACAGTATGCACGGAAATTGTGTAAAATCCTTGAAGTTCCTAGTATTAATGACCCACAACAAGAATTCATGCAGGTAATCAGTGCTGATAATTGGATGACTCCCTATGTGAAATATCTGTCCAACAATACATTACCAGAAAACCCGGATGAAGCTAAGCGTTTGAGAAAGACAGCGAGATGGTATACCATTATAGATGAGAAGTTGTACTGACGAGGGTATTCGATCCCATACCTACGGTGTCTTACACCAGAAGAGGCCGAATATGCCATCGGAGAAGCACACCTCGATGTCTATGAATCCCATATTGGAGGCAAGAACCTTACTTTCAAACTCATGAGGCAAGGATATTAATGGCTCACCATGAAATACGACGCCATGGATTTCGTCTGAAAATGTGAAAACTACCAGATGTATGGGAATCTTACCCATCAATTGCATATAGAACTTCGAGCTCTACAGTCACCATGGCTGTTCACACAATGGGTAGTTGATATTTTTGGACCACTTCCAGTGGCATCGGGACAGAGAAAATTCATCATTGTCGGAATTGACTACTTTACAAAATTGGTCAAAGCTGTCCCACTCACCAAAGTAACCAAACAAAATGCAACCGAGTTTGTTCAACAGAATATCATTTGTAGATTTGGTATACCCAAAATTATTGTGACTGATAACGAAATCCAATTTATCGGCAAATGTTTCACAAAATACTGTGCAAGTTTGAAGATAAAGTTAGTTCACACTTCCGTCGCTTATCCGCAATGTAATTGACAAGTGGAAGTTACCAACCGCACAATACTGTACGGTCTAAAGACGAAACTTGAAAATGTTGGGGGCTCCTATGTGGACGATTTCCCATTCGTCCTTTAGTCATATAGAACGACGCCCAGATAACCGACCCGTGAGACTCCTTTTAGTTTGTGCTATGGAATCGAGGCCGTTATTCCAATAGAGATCGGACTCGCTAGTTTTCGGGTCAAATTTTTTGATTCACGTTACAACCCACAAAGACTTCGAGAAAATATTGATTTACATCAAGAAGTCCGAGACGAGGTACGGTTGCGAACAGCGGCATATCAACAAAAAATTGCTAGGTATTATAACAAAAAGGTGAAGGTACGACGATTTGATATGAGAGATCTAGTGTTACAGAGCATTGAAGCCATTAGAAAAAATTTCGATCGGAACATACTCTCACCTAATTGGGAATGACCATTTCTAGTCTCAACCATTTTTAAGAATGAGGTGTGCAAAATACAAATCCAAAGTGGCAAATTAGTTCCTCAGACTTGGAATGCTTCTCACCTTAAAAAATATTTTCAATAATTAAATGTACTACCAGGTAAGGTTTGCATCATATGGAGTGCTTGTACCTTTGTGAAATTTATTAATAAAATTTTAGTTTCTTTTATCCGTTCTTGTGCTTGCTTGCTTTTTATTACATTGTATAATCTACACTACCACTAAGATAGGTGAAGTCTATTCACCTGTACCGAGGACCATGTTTGTCGGTTCGTAAAACTCAATCATGTAATTGAACGACCCAAATGAAGTCGATGATAAAAACTTGGTCATATTACCAAGCAGCTCAAATGAGACCGAGGACAAAGCGTTGGGGGCTTCCTTAGAAGCATGCATCTAAAGACTTTCAAGGTGGCATCATTAGCAAAACATGGATCTACAAAAACTTAAGTTAGACACACGGCTACTCTGACGTCCTTCGGACCATCTAAGGACAAGAGCCATAAGTCAAAATTAGCTTAAGTAACATTTAAAATTAGACATATTAAGTGTTCGACCAACAAAACACATTAAGAAGAGAGTGAGAGTCAATTTAAGAAGTCAATTTTATTCATTAAGAAATGATTACATGCATGGTATATATATATAATACAAATGATCTTTATAAAAAAGGACGAGTCCCAAGAGTTTCCGACACAGGCTCCCAAGAGTCCACGTCGTCCCTGGGAAGGTACAACACCTTAGAACTGTGGCTAGCATTGGCATTCCTCGAATGAAGTGCAAAAATATGAATGTCAGGGACCAACATCTGTACGATATGTCTGCATAAATTGATGCCTTCCCAGTAGCTGCGCTCCAACATCTTTGTGATGTCCTTAGGATGAATGGAAACACGAAGCTCACTTTCAATCTTGAAATTCTTAACCTTGAGGAGGGCATATTTCTGCTTCATGTCAGCTATGCCGCGTTCAAATTGAGAAATACACTCCTTAGCAACTAGAAGCTTCTCTTTCTCCACATAATTGTGAGCAAAATAGTTGGCAGTGCCAACAAGACGATTGGCCATCTCTTGGAACTGTAAGAAAAATAATTCAAGTTAACAAATATGAAGGGGATGATCTGAAAGTTAAAGAAGATTTCAAACAGTACCTTGGAGACAGAAATGTTTCCAAGAGTTGCATCACCCATATGAGTCTCCGAGACAACTTGGACCTTGAGTCCTGGAGACTCTGAGCCAGCCACCTCTACCTCCTCTTCAACTCCATCAAGCACTACGTCCCCCACAGACACAGGCACCTGGAGGTTGGAACCAGATATTCCAGCAACAGGTGCGAGGGTCGCCTTAGATTCGACCTCAGCTATGAGTTGCACGTCTGCCATAACGACTGGACCCTGAGTCTCGACTTCAAGATAAACCTTGGGCTCTAGAGGCTCGGAAGAATGCTCCTTTGCAGTATCAACGTGAAGTTCCAAAGTGACCACCTCAGTCACATTGGTCACTTGAAATTCAAGTAGTGGCACCCCGACGTCTTCACTAGACTAAATCTCACTGATCCAAAAAGTACCCTCAGCAAAAGTAGTCGTAATATCAGGCAAAGACTCCTCAGGCAATGATGGTAAAACGGTCAGAACCCCATATGAAGCAAGAAGTGGGGTTGGGATCAGCACAACTTCGGTCACCTCCTCAGCAACGGACCCTACAGGCTTGCTCCCTACAACTGGCCCAACGACCTCGGGAATTTGGGCCAAGAAAGACATAGAAGTTTAGCCTAATGTGACCGTCGGATGCTTCCTCTTTATTATCTGATCAATAGTGACTTCGTCCTCAGAACTAGATTCAACCGAAGACCCTTTATTTTCAGGCGCTATGGCTGACGATTCCTTTATTTGAATGCCCTTTGAGGCCTCTTTGTCATTGGGATTTTTGGCCGAGGACTCCTTTATTATAAGCTCAATAGCTTTTCTCTTATGTCTTCTCTTAAGAAAAGACTTTCCCGCAAGGGTCTTAGATCCTTCAACCACAAGCTCCCACTTAGCCTGCACGAGACACTCAGAGAAAAATCAGCAATTTTTTTTTTTCTTCATTAAAAGTGGCGGCCTTTTCATAGATAAGATCTATCAGCTTTTGGACTGCGGCTTTCTCATAGTTGTAGACATCGGTCTGCATAGAAGCAGAAACCCGACCCCATTCTAACCAAAGTTTTCATGTAGAAAGAACCACTAAATAAAAAAACCAGTCCTTCCACCTTTTTGTGGAGTCTGGATTTCCTCCATTCAAGTCGTACTCCGTTCTGGGAGATACGATGATCTAATCTTGTCCATACTGAAAACGGAACAAAACTTTCACAGTCGTGGCATTAAAAACAATGTCATGTATTCGAGCAACAATGCAAAAAGAAATGAAGTACTTCGCGCCGTTTGGCTGGAGTCTAGCTAGAGCCAAAGGAAATTAGAGATCACCTTTTAGATGAGTCTCATACATAGTAATATATCCTTGCGGAGGAGAAGAAGCTCGCCCGCTCACTCCAGCCAAGAGATACACCAAAGAACTCGGAATCTTGTACTGAGCTCAAAGGTACTTGACATCGGCAGATGTAAGGATTGACTGAATATCCTCAACTCAAGGATTCATGAAAATTCTCCAACAAGAAAAGGCAAGAGAAGTTTTTGAGTGAGAAAATGGGAGTTGGGGAATCGAAAGTGTTTCTTAAACATTCGAACAACAATTTATAAGCAAAGGAGAAAGCTTCAAACGGCACCATTTGATTTCAAAATTCAAAAGACGTGCCTCATCATAGCATTGATACAGTTGGTTGCTCATTCACTCTGCCAAATGTTCAATCGCCCGATGTTAGTAATGATGGCTTGCACGTTTTCAATGAGCCGTTCAGTATCTGTAGCGACGTGTATTTAATGCAACGACTAATGCAGGGACATAGACCGTCGAGATAATTGCTCTCATTCAATGGAAGACTTCAGACTGAAAATTTTTATCCAAGGAGCTAGTGAAGCTTGCCAAATAAGACTTCAAACTCAGACAAAAAAAAACTTTCGAACTTCATACTAAAAGGCTAAATTTTAAGCCTCCTAGTATGGGGGGTTAGTGATGGGTACTATATCCAACGGCCTAAAGAAGTCAGCCCAACATAGCTTCGAGCCGAAAGGCTAAGCTCAATGGCCTAAAACGCCTGCATGGCCCATTTCAGCAAATATAGCTGAGGCCAGTTTAACGACTCAGACGGTTGTCCAACTAACAATATTAGACATTGGTTAAAACCTTTGTTGTGATAAAGATTAACCGTTCATCAGTTTTCCTAACGGTTAACCGTCGCCCACCTTCTATAAATATCCCTCCTCTCTAATTTCACGGGACAACTCGAGACCTCTCAGACGAAAGTATACAAAGACTAAAAAGGCGCCGAGAGCGCACTCTCTCTTTCAATCTAAAACGCCATATTAAGAGCGCAATACCTCGGACATTATATACCTTTTGCATCCTCTATCTTTCTTTCTATTTAATGAAGATATTAACTTGAGCGTCGGAGGATATACAGAGGAATGAGTCTCACCAATCATTTGACCGTTATTTTGCGATTGCACAAGTTTTGATTAAAGACGTACGGAGACCAAAGACGTTTTAACACCTGACAGACAATTCTATTTATCCGTAAAATAATTAAAATCCTCGGATGCAACAATTAAAATTATTAAAATAACATATTTACTAGTACTATATTTAATTATATTTTTTAAAAAAATTAAAATATTGAAAAAATCTTCCAATGCTAGTCTATTGCACCATAATTATGGACTCTATGTGAATTTACGTAGGGTGCATGATTGTCTTGAATAATTCTATGCCAATATGGAAATGACTAATAGTATAGATGAAATAAAAGTTCATATCTATTACAATTTGTACAAATGTACAACTTGTATATACCACAATCAATACCCAAATTGTCCAATCCAATAGCAGAAACAAACAATAGCAACAGCCGTGATAATCGACAAGATTTGTTTTCTTTGGTACGGACTCAACCTGGAATATAACTGGTTAACAAAAATACAATACCAGTTGAATTTCTTCATTATTTATAGTCTAACCATATTTTTAACTTCACAAGTAGCAAATTAAAATTTAAGATTTTGGATGGTGGAAGGCTAACAAGCACACATTCCCGTGCTCGCATAAATTATACGGGATCTCTCAAACTTAAAAGCAAATATAGTGCCATCGGAGTTAACCTTTAGCGCCAAAAATCGAATAGTTGATGATAAACAAAGCAGGATGATATTGAAGATAATAGAAATATGCATATTTTTTAAGAATTAGTTAGACGCAAAAGATTGTACTAAAAATCCAATCATTTTGAGTTTTAATAAAGATGACGACTCTTGAAGCGGCAGTAGTAAAAATATA
>JAODPA010067850.1:0-10419 GCA_025585075.1 Nepenthes mirabilis | reverse complement strand
ATACTTATTGAGTTTTTAGCTTATATTTTTTTTCTTATCCCCTTCAAGTTAGTGGGTTTAGATACATTGTAGAAGTTTAGATATAATTTGATCAAAGTTTTGTCTATTTCAGTGAGTATTAGTCAGTAGTTCAAATTATATTTCTATTAGTTATATTCTGGGTATTGAGAGACAATGGGTAGGTTTTGGTTCGTTATTATGTATTAAAAATAGTTGGATCATTGTGTGTATTAGATAAATGTGGTTGGTTTGTCTCTCCTTTACAACTTTGTGATTGGTTTTGTGTCTAATTCATTATTATTTTTGAATGTTGAAATTATATAATTTGTCATCAGGTCACATCCGAACATGAAATTTGATTTGATCATTGTTAATTTGTTTTAGGATTTAATTTTGTGAGTTATAATTATTTGGATCTATTTTAATTCGGAGCCGTAATAAAAAGAATCTCAATCATATATATCTAACCTTTCCTTGAGGACAACCTTCAGTCACTTCACCGCCATGATCAAGAGAACTTACAATACCCAAATCAAAGAGAAAGATTCAACTTTCCCTTAGAATAGCACAAAGTCTTAGGATAGAATGGATACTACCTCTTTTTTTTTTTAAAGCATACAAGTTTAATTATCCAAAGAAGAAGGGAAGCTTGTTTTCCTTATAGGTAGCATAAAAGCTTTAGGAATAGCAGCTTGAATTCGGTATTAATTTATTTTATTTGCTATATGTATAGTCCTTTGAACCACATTTTCTAAACATTTCAGAGCCAATCTAAACTGATCTTGTAAGAGATCTACTACAAAATGATTGTGCTCATTTTTTAAATGATTCATCATCAAGAATCCCCATTTTAAATTTTATTCCAATTAAATGATTTCCAATTGCCAATATATCTTGCAATAACAAAAAATATATTGTCTTAAGGTATATCAAGGTTTAGTCCTCGGTCCATATTTCTTCAACTAATTAAGCAGTGTGCTCAAAACTAGTGTGCAATCAGGTACTGGTTGGTGATTTAATATAGTACCCAATTTCAGTTCATATCTTTTATACTTTTAATGAAAAGCGACCTTCTCTTTTGTTAAAGTCTTTTGTCTCTCTTGTTGATGTGGATTCTTTGAAGTTTTAGCCTTTCTGTGTGGAGCTTCCAGGTGTGAAGGAACGATTTTTTTTTTTTTGCATTCCGCCAGTGATCTCCCGGAACTGACACCAAAGTTTCAGTGATTTGGTCCGGGCCGGCCGTACCTTCCAATCATAGGATCACAGATGTCATCTAGGACCCGTACACGATATCCATAAAATACGTAGCGGAAGCCAAATCTAATAACCTACCAAAATATTCACATTCATACCCATAAAACTCATTTTTGCATACATAGCCATAAAAGTTTAATTACAAAAATTCATATATGTCAACCAGATTATTACAATAAAACTGCTTCTTTCGGGTAACTCTAAAATATGGTTCCGAGTCCTTAGAATCATTCAGACGGAGCTCTAATCACTCCATCTCGTCAGGCACGAGATCTATAGTTTCATCCGGAGAGGAAAAAACAGAAAATTATGAGTTGGAGCTCAATAAGGTACATGCACATTTTTCGTAAAGCGTTTATGTTGTAAGGTGAATACAGATACATATGTAATATGAATATTACAAAATAACAATTGACCGAACCATGGCAAATACATAATGTAAGGAAATCAGGAAAGTCGGAGCAGTCATAATTCTATAAATTGGACAGAAAACAGAGTCGATTTTATAAAATTTCTCTTCTCTTTTATTTTTATCGGTAAGGGACATCACTAGTGGAGGGGGCAATAATTGAGGATAGATTGTGCACATCTCCTCACAATTACGGCAATACCTCATTGTACAAAGTTCCGAGGACCGCTCTCACTTTCTCATTATACAAAGTCCCGAGTACGGCTCTCATTTCCTCCTTATACAAAGCCCCGATGATGGCTCCCTTTCATTATCCTCGATTAGTACCATAATGTTCTAAGGCATGTCGGAGAACTTTATCTCCCATTGTTAAAGTCCGATCTTATTTATCTTGTCATAAGGCCGGTTCACTTCTTCTTTAGTTTACATTCTGGATGGGCACAAAGTTTCCGATCATCATATTACAAAACCGATTTCAAATTCATTTTTCTTATCCCGGTCAAATAAAAAGACTTTCAATTGACATGAAGCCAGTTCCAAATCCATAAATCTTATTCCGGTCAATAATTCTTTATTATGACTCAAAGTCGGTTTACTTATTTTTTTTATACAATTCAAGTTTAAACATAAGTTGAGTAGAAAGCGGAAAGCAAAAAGCAGAAAGCGGAAAGCAAAAATCATAAAGCATGAATTAACCATAAAATCGAAATAATAATTTTAGTCCAATCGTTCGACAAGTATGACATCAGATATACAGCTTTTCAAGTAGTAATTAAAACAGAAAGCCTAATATACTATATGTTGAAGTATTTAAATCTGAAAAGAACACTTGCATTTTTGCTTAAAGTCATGTCTAGAAAACAGAGATAAAATCTGAGTTTAAAAAGGAAAGGTACACTTGCCTGACTGTTGACCGTCCACTCCGACTAACTTGAAGCTTTTTTCCTTCTTCACTCCTTACCCTTCTTCCTCGTCAAAATTTTCACACCCGTTTCTCAATTGGAACTCAGTATATAAAGAGGAGGGATTAGGAGGAGTAAGTGGGGTGGGTTACCTACTTGGTACTTCCCTTTAGGGGTTTGGTGGGAGTGAGTTGGGTAAGTTACCTACTTGGTACTTTCATCTAGAAGGTCAACGGGGTATTTTCCTTGCTCTGATTAGATTTGGATCTAGTTAGATTCTAACCGTCTAAACAACAAAGTTGGCCCTTACCTTTAGTTTGCCCTTAATTCATCCTGATCGATATTTCTGAATTCGATAGTCAATATTAGTTGGTCAACATTTTCTTTAAAGTCGACCAACCTTTCTATTGGTCAACGCTTCTTACTCTAATCCAGCCCAACTTTTATTCAAAGCCGACCAACATTTTTTTTCTTATTTAAGTTCGGTTAACATTTCTAAAAATCAGTCAATCCTTCTGTCAACCTTCTGGTCAACATCTTAATGCCGGTCAACGTCTTGACACCGATCAACATTTTGACGATGACCAACATCTTGACGTTGGTCAACATTTTGACACCGATCGATATCATGACACTGGTTAACATTTTGATTACCATTAGTTCCAGTCTTCCAGTGATGTAAAGCCACTCCGATTTAAGTCGAAATCAAAACACTCCAGTTTTTTTAAGTAGCAATATTTTACTTTGATTTTAAGCTTCTTTAATTTCGGGATCTCACAATTCTCCCCTACTTAAAGGAATTTCTTCCCTGAAATTTAAATGAAGTTATATACCTTAATCAAATAAGTGGGGATACTTGCTCCAAATTTCTTCTTCTCGCTCCCAGGTAACTTCCTCGAGTGAGTGATTTCTCCAGAGTACTTTCACTAGAGGAACCGTCCTTGTACGCAGCCTTTGCTCTTTCCGGTCGAGAATTTGCAGTGGCTTCTCGACGTAGGATAAGTTCTTATTGATTTTCAAGGGTTCGAATGTAATTATGTGTGTAGGATCATAAGCATACTTCCAGAGTATGGTTACATGGAATACGTCATGTACTTCTGTCATACTTGGCGGTAGTGCCAATCTATAAGTTACTTCTTCGTTCTTTTCTAAAACCTCAAAATAACTAATAAATCGTGGCTTGAGTTTACCCTTCACTCCAAACCACAATGTTCCTTTGGATGGTGAGACTTTCAGAAAAATAAAATCTACTATCTCAAAGCTCAATTCTGTCCTCCTTCTATCTGCAGAACTTTTCTGTCTGCTTTGTGCGATTTTCAAATTACTATGGATCAATTTAATTTTCTCAACCATTTCCTTTACGATTTTCGGACCCAAAATCCTTTATCTCCGGTTTCTTCCTAGTGAATCAGCGACCTGTATTTCCTTCCATATAGAGCCTCAAAAGGTGTCATGCTGACACTAACCTGATAACTATTATTATAAGCAAATTCTCCCGGTGTAAGGTAAGTATCCCAAGTGTCTTTCATTTCTAACACAGAAACCCTCAACATATCCTCAAGAATCTGGATAGTTCGCTCAAACTGGCTATCCGCCTGAGGGTGATAAGTAGTACTAAATTTCAATTCAGTCCCTAGTTCTTTATGTAAACCTTTTCAAAACCTTGAGACAAAATGGGGATCCCTATCAGATACAATGGAGGCAAGAATTTCATGTAGTCTCATGATCTCATTCACATATAGTTGAGCCAGCTTATCACGTGAATAGGTCATCTTGATTGCTAAGAAGTGGACTGACTTTATCAACCGGTCAACTATAACCCAAACGACATTGTGATTCCTAAGAGTCCTTTGCAGACCCGATACAAAATCATTAGCAATATCTTCCTATTTTTAGTTCAGGATCGGCATTGGCTGTAACAACTCAGAAGGTTTTCTTCTTTCTGCCTTCAATTCCTGACATACGAGGCACTTCTCCACATAGGCCATGATGTCCCTCTTCATATTCCTCCACCAGAAAATTTTCTTCAAGTCTTGATACATTTTATTTGTTCCGGGATGGATGGTATATCTAGACCGATTGGCTCCTTTAGAATATTTTCTTTCAACTCCTTATTATCTGACACATATAAACGATCTCTAAACCTCAATACTTTATCCGCTCGGATACTGAATTCAATTCGGGACTCCTTACTCAAGTCACTTGCAATTTCTATAAGGAACGGATTATTAACTTACTTTTCCCTAACTTCACTAATAATCTCGGGTTGGATCTGAAAGTAAGACAGGAGTATCTTATTGCCCTTAGCATATCATTAGACATCACATTGATTGAAATAGTCTAATAATTCCATTTTCTTGATTTGCAATCGAGACACAATTCCTGACCGTCGATTTAATGTATCTGCAACCACATTGGCCTTTTAAGGCTTATACTGTATCTCACAGTCATAACCCTTTAAGAAATCAAGCCACCTCCTTTGCCTCATGTTAAGCTCCTTTTGAAAAAATAAATACTTCAGGCTTTTGTGATCAGAATACACAAAAAATTTTTCACAATATAAGTAATGCTTCTAAATTTTCAATGCAAACACCACAATAACTAACTCTAAATCATGTGTAGGGTAGTTTTTTTCATATACTTTCAGTTGTCTAGACCTATAAGCTACCACCTTACCATGCTGCATCAATACACATCCCAAGCCTGCCTTAGAGGCATCACAGTATACCTCATAACCTCCTGATCCTTCTGGAATCACTAATACTGGAGCAGTAGTCAGGCGATCCTTTAACTCCTGAAAACTCTGATCAACTCCTCAATCCATTGAAATTTAACTTCCTTCTCCAATAATCGAGTCAGGGGTATAGCAATTTGTGAAAAGTTTTCTACAAATCGCTGGTAGAAGCCTGCTATGCCCCAAAAGCTTCTAATCTCGGTTACAGAAGTTAGCCTACTCCAATTAGTAATAGCCTCTACTTTCTTTAGATCGACAGAGATTCCACCATTGAAAGTTACATGTCCCAAGAACATCACCTTCTCCAGCTAGAATTCATATTTTTCCAACTTAGCATACAATTTTTTCTCACGGAGCACATGAAATACTATCCTTAGATGAGTTTCATACTCCTCATAGTTCTTTGAATAGAGTAGAATATCATCAATAAAAATCACCATAAATTTATCCAGATACTGCTTGAACACTCTATTCATCAGATCCATAAATGCAGCAGGGGCATTTGAAAGCCCAAAGGGCATAACAAGGAACTCATAGTGGCCGTATCTCATCCGAAAAGCAGTTTTGGCTATATCCTCTAGCTTAATTCTCAACTGATGATAACCGGACCTTAGATCAATCTTTGAGAATACCCGAGATCCTTACAATTGATCAAACAAATCATCAATACGTGGCAGAGGATATTTATTTTTTATCGTAATTTTGTTTAATTCACGATAATCAATACAAAGCCATAACGACCCATCTTTCTTTCTTACAAATAACACCGATGCTCCCTAAAGAGACACACTTGGCCTGATAAAATCCTTATCTAACAGCTCTTATAATTGTAATCTCAGCTCCTTAACTCAGTAGGAGCCATTTTATAAGGGGCCTTAGAAACTGGACTGACACCGAAAATAATAGAGATTTCAAATTCAATCTCCCAATGCGGTGACAATCCAGGCAACTCCTCAGAAAATACATCCTCAAAATTGTGGATGACTAAAATGTCCTTAGCCGACACCTTATGACTCCCAGTGGTGCCGACATAAACCAAATAAGCTTTACATCCGCTTCTCACCAGATGTTTGGCATGCAAGGCCGAGATCAACACCGGCATCTCCTTCTTCCTAATGTCTTGGAAGAAAAATATTTTCATCCCAGGGATGTTAAAATAAACCCTCTTCATAAAGCAATTAATGGTGGCATGGTTTTTATCCAGCGAATCCATTCCCAAAATTAAGTCAAAACCTCCCATGTTTAGCAACACCAAATCCACAATTAAACATTGCCCTTCTACTTCCATTACGCATCTGAAATATATAATATCAGTAATTACAGGGAATCCAATAGGCGTACACACAGACAATTTATAATCCAATATGAAAGGGGTAATATCGATAAGGTAAGCAAATCGTGAAAAAACAAAAGAGTCGGTAGATTCTAAGTCAAATAAGATAGATGTAGGGACTCCACAAACAGAAAGAGTACCTTCCATGATATTTAGCGATGCCTCCGGTTTCTGAATAATCACTGCGAAGGCCTTAGCAAGAATAATTGGCTTTCTCCCCTGTAGTCTCGGGCAATCCTTGATCAGGTGACCTTACTGTCTGCATTTGAAATAAGCTTCTGTCATCCGACGACATGCCTGTCCCAAATACATCCTCCCACAGGTGGTGCAGTGCGCAGATGACATCCTTGAATCAGTCATTGACTGAGCCGGCACGATACCCTTTCCTTTATCAGTCGTCCTTGTCTTCTTGGATGATCCAAAAGATCTCCCAGCAGTTCCGCCACTAATGCCTACCCGGCTAGCTGCCTCTTTACATAAAATTTCTCTATCTCCACCTCTTTTTCAGAAATGACTGCCCTGTCCAGTATATCGGCATATGTCTCAAGCTTTAATGTGGACGGTTGTTTTCGAATATCATTCCGCAGTTCCTGTTGAAACTTCTTCAACTTTCTTAATTTTTCTTCTACATAATAAGACGAGAATCAGGACAGCTCAGTAAATTTAGCATTGTACTCAGTCACCAACATGCTCCCTTGCCTTAATCTCATAAATTTCATCTCCTTTTGATCTCGAAGACTGAATGAAAAGTATTTCTCTAGAAAAGCTTCCTCGAACATATTCCAAGTGATCGTCTCGTCGGACACTCCTAGAGCTTTCTTCCTCATGTCCCACCAACTGTCCGCTTCGCCCTCCAACTTATACACGGCGAAAGTGATCCTCTCCTAATCCGTATACCCAATTACTGTAAATATTTTCTTCATCCTCTTTAGTCATATATCAGCTTCCGCCGGATCGGATTTCCCCAAAACGTCTGGTGCTCGCTTCGCCGTGAACTAATCATACGCTGTTGGAGTTAGGATGGTCGGAGCTAGCTCGATCATAGCGACCGGAGCCATATGCTTATGCTCGACAGACTCCACTACGTTGATCATTCTTTCCAATAAATCTATATAGGTGGCCTCCCAATTATGGGGTGTAATACGGCTATTCATTCTTCTTTTTTCACTAGCCATCCTAAAATCAAAACAGGCACGATATTATAATCTCAGGAAAAGAAAATATCCCTTGGCTCATTAAAATCGAATCCAGCCTAGGATCCAAGCTTCTTTAGGACTCTAGTCGCCTAAGTAATCCTGGCCTACTTCTTACAGAAATTCAGTATGACGATTCAAACCTATACTTCTGCACTTTCGATCGATCAATTCCAAAGGCATCTTATCTCTCTGATACCAATTATGACAGAACGATTTTTTTTTGCATTCTGCCAGCGACCTCCCGGAACTGACACCAAAGTTTTGGTGATCTGATCCGAGCCAGCCGTGCCTCCCAATCATAAGATCATAGATACCATCTAGGACCCGTACACGATATTTATAAAATACGTAGCGAAATAACCTGTCGAAACATTCACATTCATACCCTTAAAACTTATTTTTGCATATATAGCCATAAAAGTCCAATTACAAAACTTCATATATGTCAACCGAATCATTATAATAAGACAACTTCTTCTGGGTAACTCCAAAATATGCTTCTGAGTCCTTAGAATCATTCAGACGGAGCTCTAATCACTCCATCTCATCAGGCACGAGCTCTATAGTTTCATCTAGAGGGAAAAAAATACAAAACAGTAAGTCGGGATTTAATAAGGTACATGCAAATTTTCGATAAAGCGTTTATGGTATAAGGCAGATACAGATACATATGAGTTGACTGGATCATGACAAATACATAATGCAAGGAAATCAGTAAAATCAGAGCAGTCAAAATTCTAAAAATCGGATAGAAAACAGAGTCGGTCTTGTAAAATTTCTCTTCTCTTTTATTTTTATCGGTAAGGGATATCGCTAGCAGAGGAGGCAATAATCGATAATAGATTGTGCACATCTCCTCATAATCATGGCAATACCTCCTAGTACAAAACCCTGAGAACGGATCTCACTTCCTCTTTGTACAAAGCCCCGATGACGGCTCTCATTTCCTCCTTGTACACAGCCCTGAGGACGGCTCCCTTTCGTTATCCTTGATTACCACCATAATATTCTAAGGCATACTGGAGAACTTTATCTCCCAGTATTAAAGTCCGATCTTATTTATCTTGTCATAAGGCCGATTCACTTCTTCTTTAGTTTACATTTTGGACGGGCACAAAGCTTTCGGTCGTCATATTACAAAGCCGATTTTAAATTCATTTTTCTTATTCCGGTCAAGTAAAAATACTTTCAGTTGACATGAAACCGGTTTCAAATCCATAAATCTCATTCTGATCAATAATTCTTTATTATGACTCAAAGTCGGTTTATTTCTTCTTTTTTTTATACAATTCAAGTTTAATCATAAGTTGAGCAGAAAGTGGAAAGTAAAAGGCAGAAAGCATGAATTAACCATGAAATCGAAATCATAATTTCAGTCCAATCGTTTGACAAGTATGACATCAGAGATACAGCTTATCAAGCAGTAATTAAAACGGTAAGTCTAATATACTATATATTGAAACATTTAAATCTGAAGAGAACACTTACAACTTTTCTTAAAGCCGGATCTTAAAAACAGAGGTAAAATTTGAGTTTAAAAAGGGAAGGTACACTTACCTGACTGTTGACCGCCCACTCCGACTGACTTGAAACTTTTCTCATTCTTCACTCCTTACCCTTATTTCTCGTCAGAATTTTCACACCCATCCGTCAATTGGAGCTCAGTGTATAAAGATGAGGGATTAGGTAGAATAAGTGGGGGTGGGTTACCTACTTGGTACTTTCCTTCAGGGGTTAGGTGGGGGTGAGTGGGTAAATTATTTACTTAGTACTTCCCTTCAGGGGTTAGGTAGGAGTGAGTGGGTAAATTACCTACTTGGTACTTTCATCTAGAAGGTCAATAGGATAGTTCACTTGCTCTGATTAGATTTGAATCTAGTTGAGATCTAACAATCTAAATAACAAAGTTGGCCCTTACCTTTATTTTACCCTTAATTCATTCTGGTGAATATTTCTGAATTTGATAGTCAATTTTAGTTGATCAATATTTTCTTCAAAATCGGCCAACCTTTTTATTGGTCAACTTTTTCGATCAACGCTTCTTACTCTGATCTGACCCAACTTTTATTCAAAGTCGGCTAACATTTTTTTCTTATTCAAGGTTGGTCAATATTTCTAAAAATCGGTCAATCCTTCGGTCAACCTTTCGGTCAACATCTTAAGGCCGGTCAACATTTTGACGATGGCCAACATCTCAACGTTGGTCAACATTTTGACGCCGGTCAATATTATAACACCGGTTAACATTTTGATTACCATTAGTTTCGGTCTTCCAGTAGTGTAAGGCCACTCCGGTCTAAATTAAAATCAAAACACTCCAATTTTTTTTAAGTAACAATATTTTACTTTGATTTTAAATTTTTTTAATTTCAGGATCTCACACCAGGCTTCTTTGCTATTATCCACTTTAGGTTGTCCTCATCGATACACATGCAATAAGTAGGCCTGGTCCTCATAGTGCCTACTAACTAAACCTTAAACAGTGCATATTGAACTTCATGAATATATGAGAATTTTATGTATCTTTTTAGGTAAGTTGAGTATCTTATCCATATATAATTGATTTTTTATGCAAAACTAATTTCTTTAGT
>JAODPA010067848.1:0-33199 GCA_025585075.1 Nepenthes mirabilis | reverse complement strand
TCACACCCAAATTACCCAAAAATAATTAAATCCAATTAAATCACATAAAAATATTTGGGATATTACACTACGGAAGTATAACTATATTCGTAGGATAACATGCGGAAGCAAAATAATAATCCATAATAATATACAACATGCCATGTCATTTTAATACTTGACATTTATCCTAAATATTAGTTGATTATATTCAGTATATCAACACTTCCAAAAAAATACCTAGATCTTCAAGGTCCAGCAAATCTTTCGTTAGCTAATCTCTAACTTCACTCTTTCTCATTAGGTATCGGCTTATTGGTACCATCTGAAATAGGAACACAAATAATGAGTGAGTTATATATTTAATAAGGTACCATAAAAATAGGACATACAAATTTTTATATAAAACACATACATAAATAAAAAGGGAAGATACAGAAGAGATTAGAAAATCAAAATACATACGAATAAGGCTAAATCATGAAATAATGCATAAACATAATTTTAGAGGCAAAATCTTATTTTTGTTTCTTTTATCCTTTCATTCACTTATTTTTTCTACTTATCTTAACCAGAAAATATACTAAAAATATCAAATCAGCTCAAGCTTACTCGTCATTTATGTTAACTTTCATTTATTGAGGGACTCGAGCTAGTAGGCCCTACTAGTTAAGGGAGCGAATAATCAATGATAGGTTGTGTTCATTTTATACAACCCAAGGCCAAAATTTTTCTCCTTATTTACATCCCAAGGGCAGGATGATCAAAAGTTAAAATTCTTCGTATTTACATCCCGAGGGTAGGATGATCAAAAGTTAAAGTCCTCCATAATAATGCCCCGAGGAAGGCAGATCACATATTACTTTATAAATGGAATTATTCTCGATTACTACTATAACACCCTGAGGTTTGCAAAGGAATATTACTCGTTACCATACGAAGTCAGGATAATCATCAAGTTTCCATTATAATATCCATGGCATGTCAAAAAATATTATCTGTTGAATATCAAATCCTTAATCTAATTTCTTACTGATTTTATCTTATCTTAGAAAACTCTGAATTCCTAAATTATTAGCCTTGGATTCCTGTTCATCAGTGGCCTCAATTTGCCTTAGGATTTTCAGCAAATCTTGTACAACATATTTTTAACATAGTTTCAAATAAAATTGTTTGATAAACTTAAATAATTCATAATACAATATTTTCATTTTCATAATACAAAATTGTACGACATTCATTCCTTCATTTTTGAGCTAGTGTTTGATAGAGGCATTCGAAATGAAATTCGATCATAAAACGTGAACTATACAATGAAATTCAACTCGTAAATCATTATGTTTATGCTTAATTATGCAATTTATTTATAAATTCATGAGAGACTTAGAAAACATACGATATAACAAATAAATCTTGAAGGGGGAGAGTTTTATAACGATAATACCAAAAAGGAGATAGCAAAAAAGTAACAATAATAAAAAATAGAGTTTTGGGTACATTTGTCTTAGTTTGATTTATTATTTTTTTTACTCTGATCGGGTTAAAAATCACTAGAATTTTCTCCTCATCTTTTTCCCTCTCCTTCCTTTCCTCTCCTGCTTTTGCTATGCGTCGCCATGCTCTTAAATTTTCTCTAAACTTCTTGTCCCTTACTCCCACATCCAGTGTTTATCGGTAGTGAGGTAGGTGAAAGTAGGTGAGGGCATGAAGTAGATATTTTGCTTAAGTCCTTTTTCTAGAAGGTTCCAGATTATTACCTTCAATCTTTTATCTAGAACATTCTGTTGCATACTGGTTAATTTCAGACCGAAATTTCATAATGGTAAATTCTGCCATACTGGTAAATTTCATTCATATCAGTCATTCATCCTTATTGGTAATTTCATCCATACCATCCATTCATCCATACCAGTCATTCATTCATATCGATAATTTTATCCATACCGGCCATTCATCCATACCAGTAGATTTGTCTCAAATGCATGCCGGTTATTTTTTTCTCAAATGTACACCGGTCATTTTTTTCTCAAATGCATATTGGTCATTTTTCCGGTCATTTTTTCTCAAATGTATACTGGTGATTTTTTCTCAAATGCATACTGGTCACTTTTTTCTCAAATGCATACCGGTCACTTCTCCTCATATGCATACCGATTACTTTTTTCTCAAATGGATACCGGTCATTTTTTTTAAAATGTATATCGGTCATTTTTTCCTCAAATGCATACCGATTATATTTTTTTAAATGCATATCGGTCATTTTTTCTCAAATGCATACCGGCCATTTTTTTCCTCAAATGCATACCGGTCACTTTTCCTCAAATGCATACCGGTCATTTTTTTCTCAAATGCATACCGGTCATTTTTCCTCAAATGCATACCGGTCATTTTTCCTCAAATGCATATCGGTCATTTTTTCCTCAAATGCATACGAATCATTTTTCCTCATATTCGTATCAATCATTTTTTTCTCAAATGCATACCGGTAGTTTTTTCCTCAAATGCATACCGGTCATTTTTTGCTACAAGGCATAATGCATATCAGCTGGTCAACATATGTTGACCGAATTCTTCCTCACAGCCTGCCGGTTAACATTTTTTAGTTGGCCAACACTTCAATCCGGTCAACTATTTAATATAGCCGGTCAACAATTCTTGTCCGGCCGTCTTGCTTCCTCGGTTGATTTTTCCATTAATGTGGTCAACTTTGATTGTCCAATCAATTTATCTTAAACGGTCAATGCTACTTAATCGGTCAATCTTTTATTAGTCGGCCAGGTATCACTCGGGCTGATTTTCATTTATGGCCATCAACTAACATATTATTTCAACGGTCATTATCTTATTCCTCCTTCAAAACTTAATATTTTTTATTATATTACTTTAATTACGATATTCAAAAATCGGTACATTATAATCTCTAAAGAATTCAACGCCGTATTTTGATCGTACATGGTTGGAATAACTTGATATGATATAATATAGATTATGTGTATAATGATTATATATTTTATGAACTTATATATAATATGACATCTTATTAAATATAAATGATAATATGGGATGCCACATGTGCTATACTTATTTTATCAAGAAATTCAGTGAAAATAAAATTAATAAACCATCATTATATTTCCTAAATTGTGAATAAAGTTTAATAGTGCCGTACAAGTATTTCAAAATTTATTGGACTACTTTTGAGTGCTTTTTACACATGTTGGCCTTATGTCTATTAACTGCATTGATTGCATATGTCAAATCGTGACGTGTGCAAACCATTGAATATGTCAATGAACTAACTACATTGGAATACGACACTCATGACATGTACTCAATTTCTTCATCACTTTGGAGTGATAGAGAGTATGAAAGTTTGAAATGCCTAACAAAAGGAGTGCTAACAAGTTTGTCATTACCTATATTAAATCTTGTAATCACTTTATGAATATAACCTTTCTGGCTCAAATATATTTTTCTTACATTCTTGACCCATAAAATATCTATGCCAAAAATCTCTTTTTGCAAGTGTTAGATATTTTTTCTTAAACTCACAACTTAAAAGAGTTTTGAAGTTATTAATTTTATGTCTATTATTTACAGTTATTATCATGTCATTAACATATAAAAGTAGATATGAAAATGAACCATTTTCAATTAGTGAAGATTCTTTTGCAATGGGAATCTTCTTTTTCTTGAAGATTCTATTAGGAAGATTCTATTAGTGAAGACATTCAATTTCTTCTCACACAGTGACTTACCATTTGCCCAAGTCAGTACAAGTAATAGATTCCATATAAGTAGGCAGCTTCTCAATGCTATCAACTACTCTACAACTTTCAAAGCATAAATAATAAGATTGGCCTCATCATATCACTATAGAGGCTTGATATTTCTTTTGGACGTAGCTCTGGTAAGAAAATATAGTTGCTCTATATATGGTGGTACAAGTTCCTAATCAGGAGCGGTAAAAGATTGTGCACAAGAGTTGTGATTGGACTCAATGTCTAACTCCACCTGCACATCAAAAAGCTTCGACCCTTATGACATGGCATTGTAGGTGAAAAAGACTCTTCCATCTTAACAAGCATATTGTTCTCATTTAAATATCTCAACGAACAATGACTTTGGAAGCTTTTGGATGCCATAACTCATTTCCTTTTACTCCAAATGCAAAACCAATGAAAATACATTAAACAGATCATGGTTATAACTTTCTGTCATTAACATGAGCACCAACTAAATATCTAAAGAACCTCAAAACATAATAGTTAAGAGGGTTACCTAACTATACATTTTTAGAAGTTTACATTCAATAGCAGTAGGGAAATAATTTACCAAGAAACATGTGGTGGCAATATCCTTACCAATGAGATAGGCAATCTAGAATTTTAAAGCAAACAGCACACTCTCACTATTAATGTTTTATTTATCTATTCAGCTATATTATTTAATGTGGTGTTTTATAAATTATGAAATATCTTATGATATTTTTATTCTTATAAAAATCATTGAACCAATTCAAGTATAACTCAAGAGCATTATCAGTACAGAAAAGCTTAACTTATTTGCTTGTTTTCTTTTTAATCATATTCTTTCACTGTCTGAACATTTCAAACAGATCATTTTTCTCCTTCAAATTGAAAAAAAAAAAACCTAAAAGCTTTATTGAAATATTATCAATTATAGAGAGTATATATTGTCAACCACTTTTGGTTGGCACATTGGTTGGTTCCCAAATGTTTGAATGAACATAATTAATTAAGTGTTCCCTTTGTGACGTGGGCCTTATTGAAACTAACCTTCTTTTGCTTTCTAACGAAATACAAAGCTCATAAAACTCTAGTTTTGTTGTACTCTAACCATGAAGAAGACCTCTTTTGTTTAGAACAACTATGCCCTTTTCACTCATGTTCCTAACCTCATATGGCACAACTTTGTAATATCAAAATCTGACATAGAGGTAGATACAAAAACAACATTTATCATGGTGGAACCTACAAAATATATGAATTTTTGGCCATCTTTTGACCTTTTATCACAACAATGGCGTATTTATTTACTTGAAGAACTCTACATTTACCGATATAATTATACCCATTTGAGTAAATGATACTCAACAAAATTAAATTTCTCTTCAATTTTAGGATATGTCTAAGATTTAATAATTTTCTAATAACACCATTATGCATCTTGATTTTCAAAGTCCCAATGCCAATAATTTTACAAAATGCATTATTATCTATAATGACATAATCTTTAGAGAATTATTTGTGTGGAAAAACCATTCCCAAGTAGGATAGATATGATAAGTATAAATAGTATCGAGGACCCATTCAGAATTGATTTTAGAATAATCATCAGACACTACTAAAAGATTTTCATTGGATTCACTGTTTTCTACAATAATATTAATACTAGCTTATTCTATTTTCTAAATTGGTTTGTTTTCTATTCAAAGTATCTCTTTCTTTTATTTTGTTCTATAGCTTATAACAATCAGTTTTAATGTACTCATTCTTCTTGCAATCAAGAAGAAGAATCTCATATTTTATCAAAGGAAAATTGAATCAAAAAACTTATGCTTTGATATCAATTTGTTAGGATTTGAAAGGATAGACAATAGTAAAATAATAAATTTTAAGGCAAAATACAAAATTTTCATAGAAAATGCCGAAAGAAAAAAACCATGATTGAAGGAGGTCAAGTTTTGCTAATTTGAAAAAGACAACACAAGAGCAACAAAAGAGATGGCTCAAAATATTGTTAAATGCTCATAATAGATAATCTCGTTCAAATCTTAAAACAAAATATTATATTTATCTCCCAAGAGGTCACTTGGGCAACCAACATGAAACTTCACATAGAACTTTTATACTGTACAGAAACAATAGAACTATAAACCAGGTCGACTAAAGTATATTCAGGTCGTGCTTAACATGGTACGTTATAAAACTAAATTAGTTTCATTTTAAATCATATTGTAATCCACGCATAAAACTGGAAAAATTGAAAAAATGAAAAGAAAGGTCTTATTTACTTATTTATTTATTCCATCACTTCCATATCACATAACAGTGGAACATAATAATTGTAGCCGTGTTTTGATAATAGAATTTGCCACTAGGATTGCATACACTAATTTCTATGAATAAATATCACGTCGAAATATTAACGTGGTTAAATAATTGGACAGTCAGTTGTGCCGAGTGTCGTGCTGCATTTGATGGCCAAGGAAACAGAACTTTCATTTCATGCCAAGCAATCCTCTTTTCTTTCACAGCTGATTATCAAATTTTATACAATCACCTGCAATGGAATAGAAAATGATCAATTGCCCACCATTTTTCAACATCAATAGGCACAAGTGGGCGCATTTATACTAAGAGACCAAATAAAGATGACTATCAAGGCCAGAGGAAAATACTCACAGAAAAAGCCGCCGCCAATGGACCGCTTCCGAAATCCCTCCTCCGGTACAAACAGTGAGATATCGTGTTTCGGAATCAGAAGGGACACCCCAAAGCAGCCGGGATAAAGCTCCTTCGAAAAAGTTTAGTTCTATATTATACCAGAAAAACAACATCAAAAGTTCAGTTCCATCACATAGAAGCTGATGGAAAGTGATTGATTAGTCCAAGTAAGACCTTTTAAATTTTCCAAATACATTAAAATATGTTAAATTTATCTTACAATCTTAACGGTCTAAAATATCGTGATGAAATTCAGTTGGTAGGGAGAAGGATAGGACATTGAAATGGAAGGATTGAACACTCCAAAGATTGATAAAAAAAAAAAAAAAAAGAGAGGTTATTTCCTCTTGGTCATGCTGTGAAACCTGATGCAATTCGATCGTCAATTACCTCTAACAATAGATGGTCAATACCACGGGACCACCATGAATGCAAACATATCACACATGAGGATCAGAATGTTGGGCGGAGCACCTGTTCTACAGGATCACTATAAACACCCCTAAGGTTTCAAAATTAAATCAAATTCCATGTTATCGTCACTACTTCCTTGGAAATCTTATCAAAGAGTTAAATGTTCCCACTAGGAAAAGCATTCTTTTATTTTTTTCGGGAGCAAATTCATTTTCTTCTGGCACAAATCTTCTTCCTCGGATCAATGATACTGAGAACTAAACGAATTTTAGAACACAATTATTTTTGAGATGGATGATCTTGTTTCAAACACAATTTTAGAAAAGCATTCACCCTAGTCTAAAAACACAGAGTCATGCAAGTTTCCTCTAACTTAGGAGAAAATTATGGAAGGTAATTGGCCCCAAAATAGTTATAACCCACAACAAATGCTGGTAATACGTTCTACATATTCTAAAAATTCAACATAATGTTTCCTGTTATCGAATCGAACCGCTCTTGTCATTTTGAGAGAGAACTACAGCTCAGAAAAGATGTTATATGAGAGAAGTGCAATTAAGGGAGAACTGAAAACTATCAAGTATATCTATACTCTTGCTTTGTTCTTCAAACTTTTATGGATTGAAGCTTTCAAATTGATCGGTACGTCAGTAATGGGCTGGCCCAGGGAGGAGGAATGGCCTAAATCCATCACGGCCCATTTGCGCCAGGATGGTCAACGCCTACCGTTGACAAAATGAAAGGCTAAGTGATCTAGGAAGAGCCCAAGAGCAAGATGGACGACTTGCACTTGAAACGGTCAACGTTTCCGTTGGCTGGAAACGAGACCAGTCAACCATCGAAGATCAGGCCTTAAGTGGGCCAAGCCTAGCTTGGCCCACGCGACCATCCACGACTAGTAACGGTCCTTTCCCTTGATTTTGCGCTCTCTATAGAAGGCAATCTCAATTGTAACGGTTATCAGTAGATTCAATGCGCATCCCAAAAGGAAAGCACTGAAATCCTCATCCTGTTTGTAGTAAACCCTAACGGTTACAGAACGTAGAAGGAAAGTAATCAAGGCACCGACTATTACTGCCATAAGGCTCTACACCAGAAAAGGTAGCGTTCCCAATAGAGCATGGGAATCAAACATTTCTGCACAATGAAGGCCGCCCGACACAACAACTATAAAAGGTCATGGAGTCCTCACTCTAGGAGACACGCTCTCATTGGCCCACAAAAGTTCTTTACTATAAAGCTCACACGCTTTTGAGATATGAACACACACTCTCTCTCTTTGCCACTACATTCCCAGCGAATATAGTGCTTAAGAGCCAATTCTCCTCACGAGCCTCCAAAGCCTCTCTCAATAAGAGCACTCTTCCATCACAAATACTCTCTGCATTCTCTTTACATCCTTTACTTTCACCTTCTTAATTTGAATGCTATTTGCTGACTTGAGTGTCGGAGTGTTTACAATAGGTTAATCTTTCGTTATTATTTGACCTCTTATTCGTAGTTGTGGTGTGTAGGATCTAGACTCAATGGACGAAGCCGGATTCAGACGATTGATTTGACCCGAATCTGTTCAAAGTTTGGATCCAGGACATATCATTGGCGCTCCCTATGGGAAGTTTACAAAATGCCAACCACTTTCCTCTACTAATTCCCTCAATTTCACTCTCCAGTCTAGTGTCATTAGTCAGAATGGTGAACACCAGAGCGCAGTCTAGTGAGCCTGCTAGAGACGTGACCTCACCCGACTAGGACCACGCTACTGGTAACCAGATCAACAGGGCAGTTAACAGAGTGCTAGCACCCTTTTTCGAGAATCTGGCGGAGCACATGAGTAGTATGAACAAAATACTTCAAATACTCTGCGCCCGCCAGGAGAACGCACAGTAGGGGGCTCCGCTTGCAACAGTCCCTACTCCGGCCTCCAGAAGAGAAGGCCAGAAGAAAAAGAAGCCGTCCAAGAAGACTAAGAGGTTAGACGGCACTCAGGCTCCGGAGGCCTCACATGCCCAGAGCCGTTCAAGGCTTGAAGGACGTTTGGGCAGCAGGACTCTAGAGAAGAGTTCAAAACGGAGGAATATCTGATATTTTCGGGCAAAAGCCTACCCTCAGGCTCAGGAGGGAATCTTAAGGATCGTTAGATCCACTGGTGGCAGTAGCCAGCCGCCTACGCGCCATGCCGGAGAAAGAACAGAATTGAGAGCCTATCTCAACTCTAAAAGGACTGGCAATACAACCAGCACAGATTTAAGGGTGGAGAAGATCTTGAAGCACGTGTTCAAAGATGACGAACACGCTGCAGATTTGGACAAATCTCCTTTCTTAGTAGAGATCTTGAACCGTCCCATGCTGGCTAAGTTCAAGATGTCAACCTTTGACTCTTACGATGGGAATGCTGATTCTATGATCACCTCAATTATTTTCACACCCATCTGAGTCTACAAAGGTTGGAGGACGCAACCATGTACCACGGCTTTCCGCTTACGTTGAAGGGAGACACTCGCATCTAGTTCCATCATCTTCCATCAGATTTAATCCGGAGCTTCCGAGAGCTCATTGACCTCTTCTTGGTACAATACGCTTCTAGCTGCCAGGAAGAGAAGTAGTCTTGGCATCTCCCTCATATCAAGCAAAAGTAAGAAAAGAATCTGCAGAAGTTCTTAGTTGCTCCGTAGCATAGGCGAGAAGAATCCCCAAGCTCACAGAAGAGATGAAGCTTAGCAGTTTCATCTTTACCTTAACGCATGGGAATTTTTTTAGGCACCTAGCGTATAAGAATTTGCAGACCTTCCGGGAGTCAGAATCTATCAGCAAGGCCTACGCAGTAGTAGAAGAGGCTAACGAGGCTAAGTATCCCGAGTGGACCGAACAGCCTCACTCTCTCCTGACTGAGGGAAAGACGAAGCACAACGGTAGCAATCACTCTCGTAGAAAGTAGCATAGGATTGGAGCACCAAAACGGAGGGATCACAGGCCGATCAACTTAACAACCCTGACCGACACGCTCTCCAACGTCCTTATGTAGATCCATGGGGAGAAATTCTTTAAGTAGCCAAAGCCACTTAAGAAAACAGAGGGAAAAAATCAGGCCAAGTATTGCGATTTTTATCGATTTCTCGAACACTCTACGAAAGATTGCAAGATGTTTTAGCGGGAAATCGAAGAGCTCATCCAAGGGGCCACCTCACCAGGTTTGTTAAGAATCCTAGATGGAGCTTTGGCACCTCCGGCGGGGAGGAACTAGAGACTTTCCAGCCTCAGAATCGGGTTATAGTTGGAGTGATTAATATGATCACAACCTAACCGGCCAAAACCCCAATGGACCACAAGGAGTAGCAGACTGGGCAGAAGAAGTAGCACACAGAAGATAACGTCATTAGCTTTGGTGATAATGACATGAGCCATGTAATCTCCTCCCATGCAGATCCCCTAATTGTATCCATGCTCGTTTTGGATAGCAGTATCGACTACCAATTGAAACGAGTTTTCATAGATAATGGAAGTTCTCGAGATTTATTTTATCTTGATGCGTTTTTTAAATTTCGTTTAAATAAGAGTCAATTAAAACCTGCAGAAGGCCCACTCTATGGCCTTGACAACGAACTAGTGGCCGTCCAAGGAATGATCTAGTTAAAGGTCACCCTGGACACGTATCCAAGAACGGCGAGTCGTATACGCACCTTCTTAGTCGTCAACCTGTCTTCCGTGTACAATGCGATACTAGGCTGCCCATGCCTAACAGCGTTCGGAACCGTCACTTCGATATTGCACCTCAAAATGAAATTCCCGACAGCATGCAGTATTGGTGAAGTATTGGGTAATATGTCACTGGACGGACATGCTACATGTCCCAGATCGCACCGAGTAGCAGTAAGAAGCTTGCAGGAGAACTTGACCATCGAGATGAAGCAATCTTGCAACAAGCAGAGTCTGATGAGGTGACCGATCTAATCCCACTGAATCTGGAGGACTTGAAAAGGTACGTACAGATCGGGGGCTCACTCACCGGGACTTTGCGCAACAAGCTAATCGCGTTATTACAATAGAACGCTGACATATTTGCGTGGACTCCGCTGACATGTTTGGAATTTCGACCGGAGTAATGGTCTACAAGTTGGGCCTCAATCCCGACCACAAGTCCATTAGGTAGAAGCGGAAGAACCACTTTGTGGAGAAACTGATCGCTATCCGGGAGGAAGTGAAGAAGCCGCTGGTTGCCGATTTTATTAGAGACGTTCAATACCCGAATTGGCTCCCCGACGTCATCCTGGTAAAGAAAAGTAACGAACAATGGCAAATGTGTGACGATTTCACCGATATTAACAAAGTCTGCCCAAAAGACAGCTTCTCTATAGCCAAGATCGACTTGTTGATGGACTCAACATCTGGACACGAGCTGTTGAGTTTCATGGATGTGTACTCAGGCTACAACCAGATCCGGATGACCCCAGAGGACGAGGAGCACATCTCATTTATGACGGACTAAGACATTTATTGCTATAAGGTGATGCCCTTTAGTCTGAAGATCACGAGTGCTACTTACCAGTGGCTCTTGAACAAGATGTTTGAGAAGCAAATCGGTTATAATATGGAGGTATACGTCGATGACATGCTCGTCAAGAGAAAGACCACTAATAACCATATTCGTGATCTGGTTGAGTCCTTTAAGGTACTCCACACACACCAAATGAAGTTAAATCCTTCAAAGTGCGTCTTAGGAGTATTATCAAAAAAGTTCTTGGATTTCATTATCTCTCAACAAAAGATTAAGGCAAACCCGGAGAGGATCAAGGCCTTAATGGACATGACTCCACTGCAGAGTGTCAAAGATGTCCAGATGATGTGACGGAACGGATTTTTTTTTCTTTGCATTCCGCCAGCGATCTCCCGGAACTGACACCAAGTTTCGGTGGTCTGATCCGGACTGATCGTGCCTTCCAAATCACAAGATCACAGATGCTATCTAGGACTCATACATTCTAGTCATCAAACATATGGCGAAAGTCAATCTAATATCCTACTGGAGTATTCATATTCATTCCCATAAAAATTCATTCCTGAATACATATAGCCATGAACGTCTAATCATGAAAGTTTATTAATTCTAACAGATCATTACATTAATTGCTTCTTCATGGCAGTCATCCAAAAGATGTGATTCTGAATCCTTACAAACCCTTCAGATAGGCTCTAGTCACTCCGTCTCGTCAGGTACGTGCTCTAAATTTTCATATGAGGTGAAAAAAATAGAAAACAGTGAGCCGGAACTTAACAAGGTATATGCAAATTTTCTATAAAATATATGTACTGTCAATAGTTATAGATACATATACAAGATATCGTTCGGCCGGAATCTTGCAGAACATTAGAACAGTTAATGCAAGTAATTATGCAACATAAGTATCATACGGTAGCAATTGGCTGGACTATACAAAAGTTAATTAGAAGGCCGAAACAGTTAATGTTAGAGCATAAAACAAGGCCAGTCACGGTATAGATATCTTCTTTTATTTATTGCTTATCGGAAAGGAGCTTTAATTGAGGATAGATTGTACACATCTCTTCACAATCACGACAATACGTCCTTGTACAAAGCCCCGATGACGGCTCTCACTTCCTCCTTGTACAAAGCCCCAAGGACGGCTATCACTACCTCCTTGTACGAAGCCCCGAGGACGGCTCTCACTTTTGTTATCCTCGATTATCACCAAAGGTCCTAAGGCATGCCGAAGAACCTTGTCTCCCAATGCTAAGGTCCGAACTTATTTGTCTTATCATAAAACTGGTTCACATTTTCTTTATTCATTCCGAACAGCCATATCACAAGCCGGTTTCAAAGTTTTAGTACAGATGTCGATTTTAAATCATAATACAAGGCCGGCTTCAATTATAATACAAAGTCGATTTCAAAATTACAATGCAAATTTCGGTTTCAAAATTACGATATAAGGCCGGTTTCAAAATCATAGTGCAATTGCTGGTTTTAAAATCACGACACAGGGCCGGTTTTAAAATCACAGAGCAAATGTCGGTTTCAATCATAATACAAGGCCGGTTTCAATTATAATATAGGGCCGGTTTCAAATTTATAATGCAAATGCCAGTTTTAAAATTACGATACAATGCCGATTTTAAAATCACAGTGCAATTACCGGTTTCAAAATCACGATACAAGGTCGGTTTCAAAATCATAGAGCAAATGCCGATTTCAATCATAATACAAAGCCGGTTTCAATTATAATACTAGGCCGGTTTCAATTATATAATAAGGCCGGTTTCAATTATAATACAAAGCCGATTTTAATTATAATGCAGATGCCGGTTGCAAATGCCGATTTCAATATTCACTTAAGTCAGTTTCGAATTATATTATAAAGTCGGTCTCAATTATTTTACAAATCAAGGCCGGTTTCAAACTCGGGTAATGCAATTGACATACAAATCGGTCTACTTTTCTATTTTTATGTACTCCAGTTTAAACATGAGTTTAGCAGAAAGCAGAGGACAAAAGGCAGAAAGCATGAATTCAAACAGTAATTAGAACGGCTTGCATTTAATCTAAATCGGAAGGAAAAATTGGCAATCTTTAAAGCTGGAACCTTGGAGACGAAAGTATAATTGCTAAGCATGAACTTTAAAATCTGGAGCACACTTGCAAACGAACTTAAAAGGAGTGATCATTCGAAGTACACTTGCAATATTCTGAAGTTAAAAACAGAGTATATACTTACATTAAACCATAAACTTAAAAGCAGGGGGTACACTTGCCTAACAGTCGTCCGCCCACCCCTACAGACTTGAAGCTTTCTCTCCTTCTCTACTCCTTTACTGTTTTCTTTTGTCGGCGCTCCTACTTGCTTCCTCGATTGAAGCTGAATATATATAGAGGAGGGGTTAGGTGGAGTAAGTGGGGGTAACTACCTACTTGGTACTTCTTCTCAGAGGTTAGGTGGGAGTAAGTAATCTAAGTCACTTACTTTGGTACTTCTTCTCAGGTGGTCAACGGAGTGGTTCACTTACTTCATTTAGTTAGGGTTTAGTTGGGTTCTAACTAATCAATAAGGTTGTCCTTGTCTTTAGTTGCCCTTAATTTATTCCGATCAATTCTTTGGTCAGTACTCAAAGTCGACCGTCGTTTCACTTCTTTTATTCAAGACCGGTCAACCTTTCTCAAGGCCGGTCAACTCTTTGGTTGGTCAATATTTTGACGCTGGTCAATATCCGGTCAACATCACAATTTTCAATCAACTCTTATTCAAAGCTGGTCAACACTCTAAAAGCCGGTCAACCTTACAAATTTCGGTTAACATTTTCTTATCATCTATTCTGGACTTCAAGCAGTCCGGTCTTCTGTGGCATAAGCTACTCCGATTTTATGTGGTGTAAGGCTACTCTGGATTTCATTAAACTTTTGGTTTTAATATTTTATTCCGATTTTATTTAATATTTTAATATTTGTTTGTAATTCCAAAATGCTTAATCCTCAATTGATGATAACCAAAACTCAAATCGATCTTCGAGAACACCCGAGATCCCTGCAATTGATCAAACAAATTATCAATACGCGGCAGAGGATATTTGTTCTTGATTGTGACTTTTTTTAACTCACGATAATCAACACATAGCCGCAATGACCCATCTTTCTTCCTTACAAACAAAACTGGTGCTCCCCAAGGAGACCCACTTAATCTAATAAAACATTTGTCCAACAGCTCCTATAATTGCAACCTTAATTTCTTCAACTCAGCGAGAGCCATTCTATAGGGAGTCTTAGAAACTGGACCGATACCGAGAACAATAGAAATCTCAAACTCAATTTTTTGATGTAGGGGCAATCTAGGCAACTCCTCAGGAAATACATTCTCAAAATCGCAGATGACTTGGATGTCCTCAAGCGGCACCTTATGACTCCCAGTGGTGCAGGCATAAGCAAATTAAGCTTTATATCCACTTTTTAAGCTTTATATCCACTTTTTACTAGATGTTTAGCATGTAAAGTTAAGATCATTACCGGCATCCCCTTTTTCTTGATACCTTGGAAGAAAAAGGTTTCCTTCCCAGGGATACTAAAATAAACATTTTTCCTAAGACAATCAATGGTGGCATGGTTCTCAACCAGCCAATCCATCCCTAGAATCATGTCAAAACCTTAATCAAATAACATTAGTGACTACGGAGAATCCAATAGGGATATATACCGATAATTTATAATTCAATATGTAGGGAGTAGTAACAATATGACATGCAAATCGTGGAAAAATAAAAGAGTGGGTAGACCCGCAGTCAAATAAGATAGATGCAGAAACGACACAAACAGGAAGAGTACCTTCCACAACATTTGGCGATACCTCTAACTCCTGAATAGCCACTGCAAAGGCCTTAGCCAGGACAGTAGACTTTCTCTCGTCCAATTTTGGGCAATCCTTAATCATATGGCCGTGCTGTCCGCATTTGAAACAAGCTCCCGTTACCCGGCGGCACGCTTGCCCTGGATGTACCTTTCCACAGGACGAGCAGTGTGTAATTGATGCCCTAGAATCAGCCATTGACTGAGCCGGCGCAACACTCTTTCCCTTCTCAGTCATCCTCGTCTTTTTGGATGACCGAAAAGATCTCCCAACAGATCTGCCACCAACACCTGCTCGTCTAGCTGCCATCTTTGCGTAGAATTTCTCTATTTCCACCTCTTGTTCGTAAAGGGCCGCCCTGTCTAATATATCGGCATACGTCTCAAACTTTAATATGTTTAGTTGCTTCCAAATATCATCCCGCAGTCCATTCTGAAACTTCTTCACATTTCTTAATTTGTCTTCTACATAATAAGGTAAAAATCGGGACAGCTCGGTGAATTTAGCATCATACTCAGTCATCGTCATGCTCACTTGCCTTAATCTCATAAACTCCACCTCATTTTGGTCCCAAAGACTGGATGAAAAGTACTTCTCCAGAAAAGCTTCCTCGAACATACCCCAAGTGATCATCTCGCCGGGTATTCCTATCGCCCTCTTCCTCATGTCCCACCAGTTGTCTGTTTTACCCTCCAACTTATACACGGTGAAGGTGACCTTCTCCTGGTCTGTACACCTAATCACTGTAAATATTTTCTTCATCCTCTTAAGCCATCTATTAGCTTCTGTTGGATCGAGTTTTTCCAAAAAGCCCGACGCCCGCACTGCCGGGAGCCAATCATACATGGTTGTAGCTAGGATGGCCGGAGCTGGCTCAGTCGCAGGAACTGGAGCCATATGCCTATGCTCGACGGATTCCACCACGGTGGTCATTCTTTCCAATAAGTCTATATAAGCGGCCTCCTGGTCATAAGGTGTATTACGGCTATTTCTTCTTCCTCTTTCACTAGCCATCCAAAAATCAAAATAGGCACAATATTATAATCTCAGAAAAAGGAAGTATCCTTCAATCCCAAAATTGTACTTAGTCTAGAAGCCAAATTTCCTAAGGACTCTAATTGCCTAAGTTATCCTTGGCCTACTCCTTTCAAAGATTCAGTATAAAGATTCAAACCTATACTTCTACATTTTGATCGATTAATTCTTAAGGCATCTCATTCCTCTGATACCAACTGTGACGAAATGATTTTTTTTCCTTTGCATTTCGCCAACGATCTCCCGGAACAAACACCAAGTTTCGATGGTCCAGTCTGAGCCGATATGCCTTCCAAATTACAGGATCACAGATGCCATCTAAGACTTATACATTCTAGTCATCAAAAATATGGCGGAAGTCAATCTAATATCCTGCTGGAGCATTCATATTCATTCGCATAAAAATTCATTCCTGAATACATATAGCGATGAACGTCTAATCACAAAAGTTTATCAATTCTAACAGATCATTACATTAATTGCTTCTTCGTGGCGGTCATCCAAAAAGTGTGCTTCTGAATCCTTACAAACCTTTCAGATAGGCTTTAGTCACTCCGTCTCGTCAGGCACGAGTTCTAAATTTCCATCTGATGGGAGAAAAATACAAAACAGTGTGTCGGAGCTCAACAAGGTACATGCAGATTTTTCATAAAACGTTTGTGTTGTCAATAGTTATAGATACATATACATGATATCGTTCGGCCGGAATCTTGCAGAACATTAGAACGGTTAATGCAGGTAATCATGCAACATAAGTAACATACGGTAGCGATTGACCGGACTATACAAAAGTTAATTAGAAGGCCGAAACAGTTAATGTTTGAGCATAAAACAAGGCCGGTCACGGTATAGATATCATCTTTTATTTATTGATTATTGGAAATGGGCTTTAATCGAGAATAGATTGTGAACATCTCCTTACAATCACGGCAATACCTTATTGTACAAAACCCCGAGGACGGTTCTCACTTTCTCCTTGTACAAAGCCCCGAGAACGGCTATTACTACCTCATCGTACGAAACCCCGAGGGCGACTCTTACTTTCGTTATCCTCGATTATCACCATAAGTTCTTAAGGCATGCGGGAGAACTTTGTCTCCCAATGCAAAGGTCCGAACTTAATTGTCTTATCATAAAGTCGGTTCACATTTTCTTTATTCATTTCGGACAGCCATATCACAAGCCGGTTTTAAAGTTTCAGTACAGATGCCGATTTCAAATCATAATACAAGACCGCTTTCAATTATAATACAAAGCCGGTTTCAAAATTACAATGCAAATGCTGGTTTCAAAATTACGATACAAGGCTAGTTTCAAAATCACAGTGCAATTGCTGGTTTCAAAATCACGATACAAGGTCGATTTCAAAATCACAGAGCAAATGCCGATTTCAATCACAATACAAGGCCGGTTTCAATTATAATACAAGGCCAGTTTTAAAATTACAATGCAGATGCCGATTTTAAAATTACGATATAAGTTCGGTTTCAAAATCACTGTGCAATTGCCAACTTCAAAATCACGATACAAGGCCGGTTTTAAATCATAGAGCAAATGCCGATTTCCATCATAATACAAGACCAGTTTCAATTATAATACAAGGCAGGTTTCAATTATATTATAAGGCTGGTTTCAATTATAATACAAGGCCGGTTTTAATTATAATGCAAATGCTGGTTGCAAATGCCGGTTTCAATATTCACTTAAGTCAGTTTCGAATTATATTATAAAGCCGGTCTCAATTATTTTACAAATCAAGGCCGGTTTCAAACTCGGGTAATGCAAGTGACATACAAGCCTGTCCATTTTTCCATTTTTATGTACTCTAATTTAAACATGAGTTTAACATAAAGCAGAGGACAGAAGGCAGAAAGTATGAATTCAAACAGTAATTAGAATGGCGTGCATTTATTCTAAATTGGAAGAAAAAATTGGCAATTTTTAAAGCTAGAACCTTGGAGACGGAAGTATAATTGATAAGCATGAACTTTAAAATCTAGAGCACACTTGTAAACGAACTTAAAAAGAGTGATCGTCCGAAGTACACTTGCAATATTCTGAAGTTAAAAACAGAGTATATACTTGCATTAAACCATGAACTTAAAAGTATGGGGTACACTTGCCTGATAGTCATCCGCCCACCCCTACAGACTTGAAGCTTTCTCTCCTTCTCTACTCCTTTACTATTTATTTTTGCCAGTGCTCCTAATTGCTTCCTCGATTGAAGCTGAGTATATATAGATGAGGGATTAGGTGGAGTAAGTGGGGATAAGCTACCTACTTGGTACTTCTTCTAAGAAGTTAGGTGAGAGCAAGTAATCTAAGTCACTTACTTTGACACTTTTCAGATGGTCAACGAGGTGGTTCACTTACTTTATTTAGTTAGGGTCTAGTTGGGTTCTAACTAATCAGTAATGTTGGTCCTTGTATTTAGTTGCCCTTAATTTATTCCGGTGAACTCTTTGGTCAGTGTTCAGAGTCAGCCATCGTTTCACTTCTTTTATTCAAGACCGGTCAACCTTTCTCAATGCCGGTCAACTCTTTGGTCGGTCAATATTTTAACACGGGTCAACATCTGGTCAACATCACAATTTTCGATCAATCTTTATTCAAAGCCGGCCAACATTCTAAAATTTGGTCAACCTTACAAATTTCGGTCAACATTTTCTTATCATCTATTTCAGACTTCAAGCAATCTAGTCTTCTGTGGCGCAAGCTACTCCGATTTTAAGTGGCGTAAGGCCACTCCGAATTTTATTACACTTTTGGTTTTAATATTTTATTCTAATTTTAAGCTCTCTCTCTCTTTTTTTTTTTTTTGATTTCGGGATCTCATAGACGACTTGCAGCCTTGTCCTGCTTCATGGCCAAGTTGGAGGACAAGTACTAGCCTTTCTTCAAGGCTCCAAGGGGGACAAAGCAAACGGGTTCCAGTAGACCGCAGAATGCCAGGTAGCCTTTGACGAATTGAAGTAGTACCTTGCCAATCCACCATTGCTGACATTACCTAAGGACAAAGAGGAGATATACCTTTACCTGTCAGTGACGGAGGTGGCCTTTAGCTCTGTCCTCTTATGTCAGGACTCCGACTCTCAACGGTCGATCTACTATGTGAGCAAGACCTTAGCCGATACAGAGACGCGCTACCCACATGCAGAGAAATTAGCCTTGGCACTTGTCTTCTCCGCCCAAAAACTGAGACCTTACTTCCAGGCTCATCGCATGGTAGTTCTAACTCACCAGCCTCTAAAGAGCATACTCTAGAAACCAAACGTTTTTGGATGGCTGGTCAAGTGGGCTATCAAATTGGGAGAGTTTAACATTGAGTTTTGGCCTAGGCCAGTCATCAAAGGGTAGGCTCTGGCTGGTTTTATCGTCGAGAACACGATATCAATTCTCGATGAACAGCCCACCGAGGACACAGAATGGTACAGGGAAGAGCTGGAGTGGATTCTCAACGTAGACGGATTGTTTATGGACTCAGGCAGCGGTGCCAGAGTGGTCTTAAGGACCCCTGATGGGTTTAAAGTGAAGTACTCCCTTGGGCTCGACTTTTCAACCACCAATAACACTGTTGAGTATGAAGTCCTGTTAGCAGGGCTAAGACTAGCAAAAGAGTGCTCTACCAGATGACTGACCGTCTACAGTGACTTTGAGCTGGTCATTAACAAGGTAAACGGGAGTTTTAAGCGTGCAACCTACACTTGGCCAAATACTTGGTCAAGGTGAAGGATGCCAACTGGAGATTTAACAAGGTGACCCTGGTCCACGTTTTAAGAATTGAGAACTAGAATGTTGATTAATTTGTCAGGGTAGTAGTGATCAAAAATCTAGAACAGTACTCGAGGAACATGCGCGAGATTCTGAGCACTCCTAACACAGAGGAATAGGAATCCATGTAAATCTTTGACACGGAAAGTTGGATGACGCCTTACCAGAGATACCTGGTGAACAGGACGCTGTCAGACAACGTGGATGAAGTCAAACGAATCAAGAAGACGGTTGGTTGATACACCATAGTCGATGGATGGCTATATCGTCATGGCTACTCGATTTCACACCTCCGGTACTTAACTCCCGAGAAGGCAAACTACGCATTGAGAGAAGTCCACACTGGGATTTGCGGATCACATATCAGTGGCAAAAACCTAGAGTTCAAAATCATGCTTTAGGGATATTACTGGCCGACAATGGAGGAGGACGCCCTCGACTTTGTGATGAAGTGTGAAAATTGCCAACTTCATGGTAATCTTCACCATTAATTGCCCGCTGAGTTGAGATCTATTCAAGCTCCTTGGCCTTTCGTACAATTGGGGCTAGATATTCTCGGCCCATTTTCCATCGTGAAGGGGCAAAGAAAATTTATCATCGTGGGTATTTACTACTTCACCAAGAAGGTGGAAGCGTCCCCGTTTGCCAAGATCACCGAGCACAACTCTTTAGAATTCATCCCCTAGAGTATAGTTAGCAGATTTGGCATTCCCGATATCTAGTGACTGACAATGGAACCAAAATTATCAAAAAACGTTTCACCAAGTATTACATTAATTTAGGCATCATATTGGTCTACACTTTGGTGGCATATTCACAAGCTAATGGGTAGGTGGAGGTTATAAACCGCACGTTATTCCATGATCTGAAGACCAAGCTGGAGGACATAGGGGTCTCCTGGGTCAACGAGCTACCCTCCGTCCTATGGTCTTACCGGATGACTCTAAATGAATCGACTCACAAGACACTCTTCAATCTCTGCTACGGGACTGAAGTAGTAATTTCGGTTGAGTTCAGGCTCCCAAGTCTTAGGGTTGAGTCCTTTGACCAACAAGGTAACTCCTAAAAAATTCGGAAACACTTAGACTTGTTGGAGGAAACCTGCAATGCTGCCAGACTGCGGACAGTGGCCTACCAAGAATGAGTTGCACGCTATTACAATAAGAAGATAAAAGTGTGGCAATTTGAAGTTGGGGACATGGTCTTGCGAAATATCGAGGCTACGGGCACGACCACCAATTGAAATAAAGTTTTTTTGAATTGGGAAGGCCCTTTTCTAATCTCCATTGGTCTGCGAAATGGAGCATACAAACTTCAAACCCAGAACGCCAAGTTGGTTTCACGGCCATAGAATGCGATCCACCTCAAACGCTATTTCCAGTAAGGGCACAGGTAGGTCGTCCATCTGTATTGTTGTAATGTACATAATGTTTATTATTAATAAGAGAATATTATTCCATTGCACCGTGTTGTCCTTTCTTTCTTTTTCTGCATGTGTGTCTGTTTGTAGGGTTATACAGCCAAGACTGCCCCTAAGTCGGGTGAGTTTTCACCCACTCGTAACTAAATCCTAGTCATCCAGGTGGTCAATAAGCGGTTGTAACTAAACCTTGGTCATCCAGGCAGCCCCTAGGCGGTCGTAATTTAACTCTAGTCATAAAAGCGACCTATTAACGATCAAATTAAACATTAATCATCCAAATGGCTCATTCGTGGTCAAAATCTTCGAAGGCTTAAACAACACATGTGATGACCTCCTACATAAAGAGATAACGTGATCAGTCAATAACGGTCGATAGGAGCAAAAGCAGAGTTCTACTGGGAGGGGAGGCAGAAGGTGGAGTCCCTGTAGGGGGAGTGCGTCATTGCCGTGCCCCTACTGGGACTGCTACTAAGGGTGCTGGTTCTACCACCATGGTTATCTCAAGATGAACCTTCAGGGTCTGGCCAGCAACGGCGGCTCTAATACCTGGGCAAATCAGAGTTCTTGCGACGGTCAAAGTGATCTGATGTAGATCACGTTCTCTAATAAGGCCTCTAGCATCCTGGGCCGCCATTCCAAGCTTTATGCACCGTGTTGTATCTTTCTTTTTTTTTTGTATTTTCGTTGTTGCAAGCTTTATACTTTGTAAAGAAAACTTTGATTAATGAAAGTAGTATCCTTTGCCTTTATTATTCTCCCTATAGTATGCACCTTCTTTCATTTGTTGCTTTTTGGGTTATACTTCAGAGGCGATTTGATCCCCTCGCCATTGCACACACCAATCCATGCGCTAGAGGTTTCCCAGTTACCTGTGGCCTGTTCTGCAGGTGTCATCCCTTGAGTCCCAATGTAGACCATCGATGGGAGGACGCGATGGGAAAAGATCGCTGATGTTTGTTGCCCTAGGAGATCAAACGCCGCTGGAAGATGTCACATCCATCGAATTATCTAATGTATCAATTGCATGGGAGATCATGGGGCATCGCGTCACAATGACTTACTTCAAAAAGGCGCGATACTTTAGGGATCTGCCACGTGGGGGGAGCCCGTTGGCTCCCTCTCGAAATGCTTCTTTCTCAGGGCGACGCCGTTTCACTGGGAGAGTTTTAGTTATTTAAGCGCCTAAAATGCCTCCAAGGACTTCGCATCCTTTGGTGACTTTGAGAGTGTGAAACGTGTGCTATCCTTGCTCTTTTTCGATACTAATGGAAAGATCGTCTTCCTGATCAGAATTTGAGTCGTCTCCTGGTGAGTCCACGAGGGATACACATGCCTCAGGGATCCGCGATGATGTTGCATCCGGCGCTGCTGCGACATAAGGCTGTCACTCAGAGGCCTCTGTCGTGGGTCCGATGATATTTCTTAGGGTGCCACCAGGCTTCAAGATGGAGGGGACATCCACTTCCTCACAGCACCGCAGGCCTAGGTGGGTGGATTCTGCACTCCACCAAGTCGTCAGGGCAGTTGAAGACTTTGAGGCCAGGGTGCAGGTTACGGTCAGAGAGATTAAGCAGATGAGGGCCCGCACTGCATATTTTGAGAGGGCGTGGTCAGAGATGGAAGCGAGAGTGCCAAGGCTTGCTGGCGCCAACGTGTAGGCTCTGGACCGCATTTCGGCTCTTCAGGAGGAGTTCGAGCGATTTTGGGCACACTCTAAAGAGGGACGCACGTGGTTGGAGGCCGAGTTGAGGTCAAGGTTCAGGGTGGATGAGGTGGCCCCTGCACTGGAAAGGAGGTTCCAGGATGGTATCCATCTCAGCAGGAGGCTAGCCAAGCTGGAGGAGCCAAACTTCTTCATCGGCATCCTGGACTCTCGAAACTCAAGTACCTGGACTCGCGTGGACCTGACAGAGTACATGACTTCGGATCCTTCAGAGCCCAGTGAGGGCAACTAGTTATAATCCACAGTCGTTGGCTACCTCATATTGTAAAAAGAATTTATTAGTACATTAGATAATAAAACTTTTTTACTTAACCATGCGGTTTATTTATTCCTGTCCATCGTGCTGGAATGGTAGGTTTTTTCTTCTGGAAGCGTGCTCTGGAAACCTTGCTTTTGCCAATCCTAATGGTCAGAATCCACATTTAATGCGGGCGTGACAACTGGGATTTGCAGGAGGCTGAGGTGATTGTGATTTGCAATCTGGCATGGGCCATGAGTGGCTACTGAACTGGCACGTGGCCTAGCCATCAATTGAAATGCCGATTGAGTTTCCTGCGTAATGGCATTCTGTCGCCTATTTAAGTAGCGCTTTTTATGGATTCCATTCTTCACGCATCCTTGCCCTAAGAGTCTTTAATATTTCCTGGAGAGAAAAAGATTGTGAAGAAGAGTTCTCCTTCCTCTTCCCGCGACTCTCGAATAGTTCACCATGGGTCAGTAACACGGCGTCTGTCCTAACCGTGAGTGTCATCGCTACCCAGATGGAAGATTATGAGATTCCCAAGGACATGGCCTACTGCGCTCCTGGCTTGGATGGTAGGGATAACTCCCCTCAAGAGAATTTCATCACTGTCTACGAGTACCATTTGAATGGAGGGCTCCGCTACCCCATGCCATGCAATCTGTATGCACTTGTTGAGGCACTGGATGTTCCTGTCGCGAGGCTTCATCCTAATGTCGTTCGCTACTTGGTTTCCTTATGCCTCTTCGCCTGCCTTCATTCTGGAGTGTTCGTTGTGAACATGGCGAAGGTAATCTTCCGCTTCACTGAGTCAGAGGATTGGATCTCAATGTCTCATCGATCTGGCTTCCACTTTCAAAGGACTAACCCAGACTCAGTGAAGAACCAGAAGAATCACTTTTTCTTCCTGTAGGAACCTTCGAATTCGGGGCTCTCTCACGAGTGGGGTCCAATCCCAAGGTTCTTTTGCGGGGACGTGGCCGTAGAGGAGATCAGCGAGGCGTCAAAGTTGGTCGCTGCCATTAGCTCAGAAATGAAGACGTTCTCCATCCAAGGCTACTGTCTGACTTCCTATGCTTTTGCGGCCACCAAGTGGGGTCTTGAGTCTGGCTGGGTCGTTGCTAGCCCCGAGAAGAAGAAATATGGGGCCATTATCCTAAGCAAGCCGTTGGGGGAAAATGCTGAGGAGAGCTACTCACTGTTAGAGACATCCTCGAATGAAGAGGTTGAGGCCCCACTGAAGAGGTTGAGGGACACCGGAGGCACTTCTACCCGGAGGTCACAGAGACTGGCTGCGGGACCAGCTACGCATGCCATGAGTCCTATTCCAGGGCAAGCGCCGAACATTGAGCCATGGGAGGGAGCGGCCGAGCATCCGCGGATTCTTGCCATGGCACTGGTTGATTATGGCGTTCCCATTGTGGAACTTCATTCTAGAGGAGGGTCTCCTGCGGGTCCCTTCATTGACCTGGAGTCGTAGAAGGCGCCTGCTGAGGGTGCACCGATCGTGGAGATCGGCATGTCAAATCGCAAGGAGTTTGAGAAGGCTGGCACTTTGGAGCCTATGCCAGCCCCAGCAGGGACTCCAGAGCCTGATGGATCACCTGCTAGGCCACTTTTGAAGGCATGCGTCCAGGAGAGTGCTACCGTTGATGAGGAGGTCAAAGTCGGACGAGTTGTCAGTCCGTCTGGTGCTACCTTGATCCGAGGGACTGTCATGGCTAGGATGGCTCAGGAGCCGGAGCCTTCAATCACCCATGGCTCCACACATTCCCGGCTCACTGACGTCACGATTGAGTGCATAAAGCCCCCGAGCTTGTTAGTGTCAGGAGGTAGAGCTTGTTGCCCGGATGCGTCCCTTCCTCAAGTATGATCGTTTTGAATTGAACGTTCATCTATTAACTAGAACTTTGAGAATTTATGATCTTTCATTTTCCCATGCAGATCCCTGGGGAAGTTAGCTTTCTCGATGCGGTGATTGCTGAACAGTGTGGATACTTTCACCGTGTCAGGGAAGAATCCGAGCAGGAGACTCCCAGTGCGTGGGAGTTGAAAGCTCTACCCTTCGGGAGAAAAACAAGCAGTTGAGGTGGGAGAACAAGCAGCTAAAAGAGGAGAATGGTCAGCTAAAGGAGATGAAGGGGCAGCTGAAGGAGGAGAATGGGCAGCTGGCACAGGAAACTGTGCATTTAAGGCAGGAGGTTGAGCAGCTGAAGAGATTGCCGGAGGGCGACATCTCCCACCATTTTGCAGACATGACGCGGCAGCTCACTCCGGAGGAGGTGGGCTTCACACTTGAGTCCAAGTTATGGGATGGCATCCGCTTGTGCCGCAAGATTGCCTCCCTCGTGTTTCCAGGTGTCTCCCAGGGCGTCTTTCATCTTGGGAATGCTGGGGTCTCTTACAGCTCTCACCTGAGGAACTTCTTTGAGGAGGTGGGCCCATCAGACCCATAGGGACAGCTTTGCTTTTGTATAGCTTCCTTTCCTTTTTGCTGTTTGACAATGTAATGAACAAAGAGCAGTAATCTTTCTTACATTTAGTGTCTCTGAGTATACGATGTAATTTTTGAAATCGTAACTCTTGTTTTAACGACTAAGCTTGTAAAGCTGTTGTTGCCAAGACTCCAATCTGATGTCTTCTTATGCTATACTCGTCCTTCATCAGAGGATGTCACCACATCTCGCATGTTTAATGGAAAGTTTGGTCCAGTAAAGTGGACATCGTCGCAAGCCCAGTGGAGCCACACCAAAGGCCTGGTGGGTTTTTAGGCTACAGTAGCCGGACTCCGGGTCTAAAGCCTTTTCACACACGATACCTGCATTAGGCACTTGACCCCACTAAAGGCGTCATCGCTCTCGTGTGCACGGTCCTAGCCCACGACCATCGTAGACTGAGGGTGCTCGCTTCTTTGAGAAAAGGTTGCCGCACGCCTTCAATTCTTGCCCCCTAAGATTTCGGAGGCCGCACGTTGGGAACTTCAAAGCCCCCCAGGCCTAATGTCTTGACCACAACGGGTCACCTGGTATGGAACCAAGGTTTGAAGGGCCGCTCAAGGCATTTTGATGCAGTGTCGAGATTGGGATATGGCTGCTTGGCATAGAGCCAAGGATTTATTTTATGGACGGATGAAAATCCTCGGGACTTTGGGGCAATCTAGGTCATTTTACTTCTTAGAATGTCATGCATGCAAGCACCCATATGAATGAACACAACAAGATTGCAAAAATGATCAATTTTATTAAATGGAAACACAAAACATGTACTAGCATTCCTCATAGTGTGTGTGTATGCCTTACCTAGGTTTGGCGTTGTCTTACTGATAATATTTCCTAAGGTTGGTGGTATTCCAAGTCCGCGAGACCAACTTGCCGTCATGGGTGCGTAGCTTGTACGCTCCATTCCAGAGGATTTCTAAGACGAGGAATGGGCCCTCCTAGCCTGGGGAGAGTTTGTTCCTACTTGCGGCCTTTTCCACAGCCTCTACACTCTGGAGGATCAGGTCTTCAACCTCAAGAGGGTGTGTCTTCACCTGCTTGTTATAGTACTGTATGATACGTTGCTGGTAGGTTGCAGTTCTTAGGCGGGTCACGTCACAAACTTCTGGGAGCAAGTCAAGGCATTCCCTAAGCCTCTGGGAGTTGGTGACCGGATCGAAGCATTCGACCTGTAGGCAGGGTAGTCTCACTTCGACGGGGATGACCACTTCAACCTCATAGCAGAGATTGAAGGGCATCTCCCTTATCGGTTCTTGTGGGATTATTTGATATGACTAGAGCATGGAAGGCAACTCATCAACCCAAGAGCCCTCTGCATCCTCCAGCTTGGTCTTCGATCCGTGCAACAGCATGCGGTTGGTGACTTCGACATGTTCATTTGCCTAAGGGTATGCCACAGACGTATGAATCAGCCTGATATGCATGCTTGTACAATACTTGGTGAATCGTTTACCAGTGAATTGGGTTTCATTGTCAGTTATTATTGCCTCAGGAATTTCAAAACAGCAAACTATATTCTAGCGGAGGAACTCCGTTGCGTTCTGCTTGGTGATCCGCGCTAGAGAGACCGCTTTCACCCACTTGGTGAAGTAGTGAATGCCGACAATAAAGAACTTCTTTTGCCCGGAGGCCAAGGGCAGCGGTCCAAGGATATCGAGTCCCCACTGTGTGAACAGCCATAGAGATTGAAGGCTATGCAACTCTGTGCGAGGCTAATGAGCCATGGTCCCATAAACCTGGCAACTTTCGCACTTCTTCACGAATTCCAGGGCGTCTCACTCCATCGTAGGCCAGAAAAGACCTTACTGCAGGAGCTTGAATGCGAGGTTTTTTCCTCCGATATGCGTGCCGCATACGTCGAGGTGGACTTCGCTTAACGCATACTCGGGTTCCTGGGGGGTTAGGCATCATAGGTAGGGAGTGGAGTACCCCTGCTGGTACAGCTTACCATCGAGGTTGCGTACCAGCCTGTTGTCTTCTTAATCCGCTTGACCTCGTCGGTGTTCATAGGTAATGTTTCGTCCATCAGATACCTATGATAAGGGGTCCTCCAATTGTCGCCCTTGTTAACCTGCAGTACTTCCTAGTCCAGACCGTCCACACTAGGTGTGGCTAAGATCTCCCGCAGGCTCCTAGCATACTGCTTCGGAGATCCTACAACTGTGTCCCTTGCCAACTGATTAGCTTTCTAGGTTTTGACTATGGGTATGTGTTTGATTTTGAAACATTCAAATGTTTGGATCTGGGGTTTTGTCTTCGCCTGGTACTTTGCGAGATGAGGGTTTGATTGACCACTAGCTCCGAGTGGCGGGAAAAGTCAGCATAATAGAATACTTGATCTCTGTTCCGTCTGGAGTTCTAAGCACGACTCCAACTCCACTGCCTGTCTTGGTGGATGATCCGTCGACATTTAGGATCCATGAGGGAACATCCTATGCGTCCAAGCTCCTCAGGTTGTGTGGGACGTCTAAAGCTGGGCTCACCGCCTCAATGATGAATTTTGTTAGAGCCTGGCCATTAAGGGCTGGTTGTGGCTAGAACTCCACGTCGAACTCTCCCAACTCTATAGCCCACTTGACTAGCTGCCTAGAGGTCTTCGGCTTTTGCAGGATCCACTTCAAGGGTTGATCCATTAGAACGACGATCCAATAAGCTTAGAAGTATGGCCTTAACTTTCGCACTGAATAGATGAGGGTTAGCACAGTCCTTTCTACGTGCAGGTAGCGAGTCTCCACGTCCATCAATATCCTACTCACATAGTACACTGGTCGCTACGTCCCCTCGTGCTCTCTGACAAGCACTGAGTTAAGTACCGTGTTTGACGTGGCCAGGTAGAGGTATAGGTCCTCGCCCACGAATGGTGAACTCAGGAGCGGTGGGCTAACGAGATACGCCTTTAACTCTTTGAATGCTTCTTCACATTGATCTGTCTACTAGAATCTGGACACTTTTGTTCCTCTAAGTGCCTTAAAGAAGGGCAAGTACTTCTCTACAGATTTAGCTAGGAACCACAATAGGGCTGCCAACTGTCCTGTGAGCTTCTAAACTTCCTTTACGGTCTGCGGAGGGTTGATATCAAGGATGGCTCTGATCTTTTTCGAGTTTGCTTCTATTCTGCACTGGGGCACTATAAAGCTTAAGAACTTTTCGGAGGTCGCCTCGAACGCATATTTGGCCGGGTTGAGCTTCATCCTATGAGCCCGGAGTAGTTGGAAGGACTCCTTTAGATCATGAACGTGGTCATCTGCTACTCTACTCTTGACGAGCATGTTGCCAACGTACACCTCCACATTCCTTCCAATCTGGGCCTTGAACATCTTGTTCACAAGATGCTGGTAGGTTGTCCCAGCGTTCTTGAGGCCGAAGGATATTACTTTGTAGTAGTATGTTCCCTGGTAGGTCATAAAGGATGTGCATTCCTCATCGTTCGGGTCCATCCTGATCTGATTATAACCCGAGTAGGCATTCATGAAGCTAAAGAGCTCGTGCCCAGACGTAGAATCCACCAATTGATCTATCCAAGGAAGTGGGAAGCTGTCTTTAGGACAGGATTTATTTATGTCGGTGAAATCCATGCACATTAGCCACTTGCTATTGCTTTTCTTCACGAGCACGACGTTAGATAGCCAGTCAGGATATTAAACCTCTCTAATGAATCTGGCATCCAGCAATTTCTTCACTTCCTCTCTTATGGCTACTAACTTTTTGACGGAGTGGTTCCTGCGCTTTTGCCTGACAGGCTTATGATTGGGATCGAAGCCCAACTTATGGACCATCACTTCAGCCGTTATCCCGATATGTCAGTAGGGAGCCACGCGAACATGTCGGAGTTCTTCCGAAGGAAGCTAATGAGCCAATTGTGGTTGGCCTTAGTGAGACGGCCGCTGATGTACATGCACTTCTCTGGCTCGACAGGGTCTAGAGAGACTACTTCAGTTGCTTCACCTGAATGAGCTTGCTACCGTGTGGCTTCATCATAGAGATCCAAGTCTCCGTCCATGCGGTCCAACATCGCTGCAGTGACTTGGGATAAGTAGCACGTCCGCTCTATCACCTGGTCACCGTGCACCTCTCCTTCGCCGTATGGGGTCAGAAATTTCATCTTTAGATGAGAAATTAAAGTATCAACCCCGAAGGATGTGAGGAATGGTCTGCCCAGGATGGTGTTGTAGTCGGATGGCAGATCAATGATTAGGAACGTTAGCTCTCGCGTCACAGTACGTGGGTAAGTTCCCATTGTGATCTCTAATTGGATTTCTCCCTGCACAGGTATAGGTTTGTTATCCAGACCGTACAAAGGGCCATTGGCCGCTTTTATCTGGTTTCATCTCAATCCAAGCTTAAAGAAAGTATTAAGATATAACAAATTTCGAGAGCTTCTATTATTAATAAAGACTAGTTTCAGTTGGTAATCAACCATACCGTATAAAACACGGGCAGATACAATAAAGGGATCAAAATGGGGGAAGGTTACATGAGCCATATCATTGGTACTAAAGCTAATGACATCACTCCTATTCCGTACCATCGCTCTCTTGCTGTTGGAAGTCTGCTCAGGCTGCGCTTGCCTGCTGCTCTTGGCTAACACTGTTGAGATTATGATGATCACGCTAGCAGCCGTACGGTTATTTAGATGCTCACTCACCTCACCTTCTGAGGTTACGGGGTTTGCCCCGAGCCCTTTACGAACCGTTTGAGGTGTCTACGGCAGATCAGGTCTTATATCTTCTACTGCAAGGTCCAACACTTCTCCGTGGAATGTCTTAGGCAGTGGTGGCATTGGCAATATTTCGTCTGGTCTCCACCACTTGGGGCCTTCGGTGCTTTTGGCTACTTGAAGAACTATTCGTCCTGGATTTGCATGAGGATGTTCGCATGGGTATCGTTTAGAAGAGTTAGGGACGTTCGCCCGTACTCTTTCCTAGATCCCAGCGAAGACCGCGGCTGCTTGCGGCGCCCCTGAAAGTGGCTACTCTCATCATTCCTCTTCTTCTCAGAGGCTTGCTTAGGCCCTTCGGGAGGATGGTCCACGCATTTGGGATGCTTTGCCTCGTTGGCCTCCTCCACTGAGATGTAGGCTCGAGCGATGGCCTTAACTTCCCGAAAGGACTAAGGGTGCTAGTGCGACAAGTGCTTGAAGAAGTCCCTTGCCGCCAATGTAGCAATGAAGGTATTGAGCTTCAGCTCATCAGAGAGCTGGGGGATCCGGCGCGCCTCAGTGATGAAGCGGTTGAGGAATCACTTTAGGCTTTCATCCGTCCTCTGGCGGAGGCAGACCAGGTGCCAAGGCTACTTCTCTTCCCTCTGACTGGAGGCAAACTGGCTTAAGAAGCAGTCTACGAGCTCGTCGAAAGAGCGGATGGAATTCGGCAAGAGACCATGGAACCAAAGAAGCGCGTCCCCCCTAAGGTTAATGAGGAAACACTGACACATCACAGCCTCGCTCACTCCCTGAAGGGATAATTCAGTGCGAAAGTAGTTGAGGTGGTCCATCAGATCCTTACTCTCATCGTACCCATCCAGTGCTGGCATTTTAAATTTACGGGGGAGTGGCTAGGTCTGGAGATCCATGGCGAAGGGTGATTTCCGTAGGTCAGTGGAAGACCGTGCGGGCCTCTTCTTGCACAGGTGGTCCCAAAGCACCTTCACCTTTTCCTCTATTGGCGGGTCAAACTCACTTCTTCACACGTTGATGACGTAATGGAGCTCCGTGTGACCCTGCCGGTTCTGCTGAGCTTGTCGGTTGTGGTAACTTTACATGCGGGGCAACCGCATGCTGCATGAGTCCATGGCCGTCTGCCTCCTTTCGCTGCAGGAGTAATGGGGGTTGCGCCACTATGGGCTCTCCTCCTGCTTGTCCCGGCTAAGGCGGCTTCCAACCACAATCTGGGCCCTACTGCTAGAGGTCGCCGAGGCAACGACATCGTCAGGCCAATCTGATCTACCCTTGGGGGATCTGGTACGATGCCTTCCCTACTTGGAGGATGACACCTGAGATGCTGGGGGAGGAGCCCCCATCCACTGTATGCCTGTCCGGGTGCAAAGGGCCTGAAGCATCAACCTCATGTCGGCCATTTTAGCGACTAGCTAGTGAACGTCTGGCTGCAGACGGGCATCAGCACGGCTACTCACCGAGGGGTCATCGCCGTGAGCGGCTGCATCTCTTAACGAGATGCTGGCTTACACCCGGGTGTTGACCATCTTGGTGTGAAGGAGTGAGTGTTGAAGGGAGACTCAAAACTTTTTGTCATGCTCCCACAGACAGCACAAATATTGCATCTCGAGTTCCTGGTTGTCATACAAATTAGAGAGCTTTAAGATTCTTCGTCGCCCACAGGGGATCACAAGTGGGTCTGGTCTCCATTGCTATTAACTTGAAACCTGCACAATACAAACTAACAAATAAGAGGTCAAAGGTTAATAGAATTTCTTCCACCGAAAATACTTCGACGCTCGAATTAGTAATCTCTCACAATGAACGGAAAGGGGTGCATGCTTAGAGGTGCACGAAAATATACTGAGTGTGCGGTAGGAGTGTATGAATGCAAGAGTATGAGAGTTGGTGAGCGTTTGGTGGGAGGCTTGGCTCCTGAAAATGCATCGCAATAGGTGGCTCACTCTGGTAGCCCGTAAATGGCTATGAAGGATAGGTGCTAGGTGTGAGTTTGAAAGCAAGGACTCGAGAAGTGTTTGTCTCAAAACCCAGACTTAGATTATGGATTTGGGACCCGATCCCCCCTCCTGTAGGAGAGAGAATTTATAGGCTCCAGGTAGTAAAGCTTTGGACTCAAGAATCCTCTCTACAAGAATTCGTCAGCCGTTGACCGCTGGTGGCAATCTGTGGTGTCAGTTGTCACCTTGTGGTGGTGATGAGACCGTTGTACATCGTTGGCCACGCTTGGTCTGCTCCTCGCGTGGGAATTAGCTCGTCAGTCGCAGCGAGCAGTGCGAGCTGCAGCTTACAAAGTTGACCTTCCTCTCGTTGGTTTATTCTTGCTACCTCGCGTCTGCCGCCTGCAGCCGCATTAATCAGTTATAGGAAACGTTGATTGGCTGCGGGCGTTAGGCCACCATGTAGGCTGCTTTGAGTTCTAGGCCGTATAGGCCGTTTGGGCTATTACTTTCTGGATTGGACCTTGCGTTTCCTAGGCTTTACCGGTAATGGACCCAACAGATGTATTGATTTTTCTTTTTAATAAATATGCATGATTTTATGCTTTCATGGAATTAAACTATTACATAAAGTATATATCATAATCAAAAGGGGAGAGATTGTTTTTTTCAAGATTGCTTTAATTAT
>JAODPA010067847.1:0-10420 GCA_025585075.1 Nepenthes mirabilis | reverse complement strand
ATATTATAAATAACTTAAATGTAATATAAAATTTATGCTTTAATAAAATATATATCTAATGCGTTCCTAAATTTAAATTATTGAACAAATTAGGGAATCATTTGATCTCGTACGACATTAAATTGAAGTGGGTCTTATTTTCATTATTTTAAATTTGAATCCTACATACCATAACTAATAAATAAGATGTCAAAGTATAACAGACTGGCTCTCCAATATGTGCTATAATACTCATGTCATTAATTTTTTTAGTCAATTTAAAAAGATAATGTGTAAATGCAAGTAAATGGAAATGAGGTGCTTGTTGGAAGACAATGCTCCGATGATGCGCCTAGCACGTAAACGACTTAGAGAAAGTGCACTCAGTTGGAAGCGGCTTGGAAAGAAAGAGCTGCGCTCGACGTGTAATACCCAAATTTTTCTTTGATTTAGTTTGGATATATTTATTGTTCTATGTTAATTAGATGTATCAGATAAATGATATTTTATAAAATTTTTAAAGGAATTTAAATCAACAGTGTGGCACCTGAGATGCAAAAACTACTGGGTTTGTGCCCGAGGCCATGCTCATACATAAAAACCGAAGGCATAGTGCTCAAGGCTTCCTTGAGTTGGTGCCTGAGCGCCATTTTGCTCAGTGGCGGAGTAGAGGAAGCAGAGAGAGAGAGGAGAAGAAGAGGAGAGATGAGAAGAGATCAGGGAGATCAGAGTATCCATTTGTCACATTTATTTGGTATAAGGTCGAGAAAAATATTTATAAATTCTATACTTAGTTTGTTTCAGTATCTGACGTATTTTATTTTTTTTTTGGAAGTTTAAAGTTCGTGCATTCAAGTTTTACTTAACCCATTCATTTTTCTTTTTGCATGCATGTCTTTTAGCAATTGTTTAAGGGGTTTGTTTTGGATTTCTGTATATTTGAGGGTTTGTCATTTTTTATGGAAAAATAAATAATTGCCTGATACTGAATATTTTTATATCAGTATATCTGTATAAAAATGGGTATATAACTTATATGAGTCATGTATTTTCATATGCATGTTACCTGGGGATTATGGCCACTATCTATACGATCTGTTATCTGTTACCTAGCCAACTCCTAATAGGGAGATATTTGTTATTTAAAATTTCTTTTCTGCTGGTAGGAAAAGGCTCTGTTATAGTTGACTAGCCCCGTCTGTCTAAAATTTAAATAAAATTTAATATATTTGAACGTCCTAATATAGTTAATAAACTTGAGAATTGTACCAAAAATTACGGGTGACAAAATATAGTGAATAAATTCCTTATATGTGAGAGACAGAGTATATAGATAGTCCTATCTATAGGTCTAAATAGTGATTGATTTAGTTTAAAATTATTGAGACTATGTGTAACCCTTCCTCAAATTAGTTTTTAAATGTTCGATACTTTAATTTAGTATATACTTTGTATTTCTATATAGATTTGTATTTGAACTCTAATCTAAGATTTATAGATTTACCTACAGATAGGATTTGGTATGTCTTGTATATCTTATATGTTATTTCATTCTAGAACCTATTTGATTATGTTTATATGGTTTAGTTCCAAACTCTGATTCTAATTATCTTATTTTGATTTGGATTTTGTTATACGTTTATTTGATTTTGATACGATTTTGATTATCTGATTTTATTTCAGATTACCTCTATTCTGTAAACATTCAGAAGGGGATTATGTTTTGATCTGATATACATTTTAATCTGATATACATTTTAATTTGATATTTAATTTGAGTACGAGATTACCATCAATTTTCTAATATTGGATTACGATTCGGATTTAATCATTTGACTTTTGATATCGGCCTTTGAATTTGTATCTATTATCTACTTTCTGATATTGGATTTGTATTTGTTATTTGTTTTAAAATATATTTACGAACCATCAATCTGATTTATCGAACGTATCTATTTATTATATATATATATGATACTTGTTGAGTTTTATACTCATATTTTCTATTCTTATCCTTTCAGAATAGTAGACTTGGATATTCTGTAGGAGTTAGACAAGATCTGATATGGTGTCATTCAATTTGGTGAGTATTGTATCTGCTTAGATATTAATAGTATCGGCTGTATTTCGGTTCTTTTGGATTGAATCTTTTTTGGATTATATTTTGGTTATTTGGTTTGGCCAGATGTAGACCTATAGATATGTATAAACATTTGGAATGATATGTTTGATTGATATGTATATGTATATGAATTTGTCCCTCCCTTATAGTATTTTGGAGCTAGTCATATATATATTATCTAGACAGTTATTCGATGAGATCTTATTATAGGTTTTGGGTCTGATTATTATAATTATTTGAATGTCAAAAATTTACGATATATTTGTTTATATCATAACTGGTTTGGGATTTATTATTTATTCTTTAAAATTTAATTATTTATTATTTAGACATATTTTGATCAGAATATGTGATAATTGTAGTATGAGAGAAGTCATAATGAGAGGTATCTTCGGTCAATTTTGGGTTATTTTGGAAAGATAATTGATTGAGTATTTTGCATAATAGGTGACCTTTATAGTAGACAATAGAGAATCTGAAAGTGGAGGTTCATGTTTAAAATGGAAAGATAATTATTTAGCGATGATGGGTTACATAAGTGATAGGATGATCTAGCGGCAGGTTCATGATATGGCTACCATGAGGAGGCTAGTTGAACAAGGACAAGGCAGGACATCCTTTGATCGATTTAAGGGCAAACACGTTTTGAAGTTTCATAGGGAGTTTGACCTGGTTAAAGCTAAAAATTGGATATATAAAATGGAAAGAGAATTTGAGATTATTGACTACTTAGAGGAGGATAATGTGAGATTTGCTGCGTACAAATTAGACAATGAGGCTATTCGATGGTGGGAATCTCAGCGCTATATCTTGGGTTTGGAGAATGAAGAGACATCTTAGGATGTCTTTTGAGAGGCATTCTTGGAGAAGTTCTTTTCTTCGAGTATTAGAAAGATTAAGTGAGAATTTGGTCGGCTGCGGTAAGAAAATAGGACAGTAGCCAAGTTGATACGTAGTTAATGGAGCTATCTCGATTCACCCCCCATTTAGTTGGAGATGAGGCCCTGAGAGCCCAGAAATTTATGTAGGGGCTACAAGACTCAATTCAAAAGCAGTTGGTGTTGCTCCGACTTTGAACTTACAGTGAGGTGTAGGATCGAGCATTGTTGATAAAGTAGGAGCAGTTTCGGGAGAAATATTTTCAAAGAAGATTAGAGCATCGGGGTTAGAGTTCGAGGGGTTGAGGCTCTCATTCAAGGCAGAAAAGTCGTGATAAGGGAAAATCTATTGGAGTAAAGTTGTGATGGCTTGCGTCTTAGAACCCATTATTAATCATAATCATAACATATTATTTTTTAATTATAAATTTATCCAATAAATAAACCATTAACCCATTGGATGTGAACTTACCTTGTCAATACCACAATCAATTGTACATAGACAATAACACAATATAAATAGGATTTAAATATATTGTCATCTCATCTATGACTCTGACGCCAATCCACACAATATGATGTCAGTTTTTATTAAAAAAAGATGCCTGCAATTATTAAACACAATTATACACTAATCTGTGAAAGTAATAAACATATATAAAATCTGTCTATCTAAACTACTTCATTTACTGAGTTTACATTATTCTTAACAGTCAACAAAACTGATCAAAAATCTTCATCCTTTCCTTCACAGTTAATAATCAAAATCAAATTAGAACTAATAACAAATATAGTACACACTACCCAAAATCGTTAGGTTAGCAAAAAATAATAGTTGCAAAAATATAAAATAAGTCCTTCAACCTTCATTCCTACTTGTCAGGTAGAAACTAATGTCTATCATCTGAAAGTTTAGTAAAATAGTAAGAGAATGAGCTAAATACTTCGTAATGTACTATACAAAACAAGACCATGCATATACATAGTTAATATTAAAATCATATTGTAGGAGGTATGAATTGTATCGGACAATACAACAAAAACATGAATGCAACTTCCTGATTTCTTATATTATTCTTTTCCTACCATTGCCATCAAAATATATTTCTTATTCTTCTTTATTCTTATCTGTGATAGATCAAGAAATCTGCTGAAAATCTGGTAGAGTTTCGTCAATAAAACGGACATCTACCAAATACAAATCCTATACAAACTCTATATAATAAACACAAATACACACTACACAAAATACACAGGATCCCCAAAGCTACCACAATACCACAGGTGGCCCCAATGTCATAACTTTGGTATGATGCCGGTCTAGAAAAGATTCCAACTAGGATGCCCAACATAACCACAAAAGGAAACCTACGGAAGCACCATGTCCATCATATACAATGGAAACTAAATATATATCCAACATTATCATCACATACATAAATATCCATGTGTATCAAAATAATTTATACAAATTCTTCGTCCATACAAAGTTGTACAGCTAAGTCCCAAAAAGCTTTTCAATCGATATCAGCTATTTATCTTGCACCTATGGCCTACTCGGACTCATTGAGCATAAGTGCATGCCCATTTGGAAGGAAAGAAGAAGTAAGGGTAAGCTAACAGTTAAGCAAGTGTATCATAAATAAACAATAAATAAAATATACAAATGGAACAGGGGATGAGGTGAAAGCGATATGTATGGATGCATGATGCTATGAAACATGATTCAATGCGTTTTTCAATTTACATTTGTCTTTGCTGACTAGGGCCTGTAGGCCTTACTAGCTATAGGTGTGAGAATTTAAGGAAATGATTATGTCATCCATATAATCTAAGGGCGTAAGCTCCTCTTATCGACCCAGAAGCCGGCTATCTATGTATCATGTCTATAGACAGGTCATAACCATATGTACCCATGTCCCTCGGGGCCCAGAGACAGTCCTCATCATACCACAATAATATCCTAAGGTTTGCCATGAGTATCACCTGCTAAACATGCGGCCCGAATAATGCTTGAGTCTCCACTGTAATACCAATGGCATGCCAAGAGATATTACCCACCGTAATATAAATCCAAGGTCCTAGTTTCATAATTTCATATTCCTTGAGGGAAAGTCCATCATAATTCTTTTAGTCACAATTTTCTCCATCTAGGAGAACAATTCGATGATATAGCCAATTGTGGTTTTCCCTCCCAATACTTGTACGATTTTTATCTTTCCTTAGGATTAAAGTATTTTTTTCATGATTCAATTTATATGTGTGGATATCATAATGCATATGAAAGATTAGAATTTCTTACCACCGAGAGACAATTGTCACTTTAGAGGCCTCTGGGACATATTTTCATTACGAACGGAGCACAAACATAATTTCTCGGAGCTTACAATTAGACATATGTAATTAATCATACTTTCATAATAATTAAATAGGGTGGAAGCATGCAAAATTTCCATTTATTTTGGATGAATAGTACCAGGGCCGTTTTTAAAGCTTCCAGACGTTATAAATGGGTTGATACTTATGAGATTGGGTACCCAACCGAAGTATATGCACAATTAGAACATGGTAATTCATAATTGGGAAACAAATAGCATAAAATTCGAAGGGAAGAGGGAGAACCTGAGCTGGGCGCGGGTCTAAGGTTTGGTGAAGCCAAATTGGGAAAATTGAAGGGGGAAATCAACAATAAACTACAAATACCTCAAGTAATATTCTTGGGTTCCTTATTTTTCATAATTTGGGTGGGTATTAGAACGAGAATACCAAAGAAAAAATAAATAAAAATCGAAAGAGAGGAAAAAGAGGGTATAAGAACACTTGTCTTGACCCGAACTACCACTTTTATAACTAGATCTTGGACGAACTCAAACTTGTGAGTTTCGATCTCCTCCTTCTCTCTCTATTCTCCACACTATGTCTCTCTCTTAGGGTTTTTAGGCCGCGCAAAAATGAAATCGCAAGGCTCCAGCCCATGTTATGAAATGGCCTAGCGCTCGAGCACTAGGCGAGCATGCAATGTGCACGGGCACGCTGCCTTCACCGGCTTGAGCACAAGATGGAAAGCAATAGGCACAGCTAGATCTGTTTTTGGCGCCTGCTTGCTGTGCTTGAGCACATGGCAGGCATCGTGTTGTTGGCATCACACCAGCAAGCAGCAGAACGTTTTTCCCCCGATTTTACTTCTGATACATTTTCTTTTGCATACATTAAGCCTAGTTTTGATTATTATAATATTAATTACCTCCTAATTATCGTGTTTTAGAATCAAAATCTCACAACTCTCCCCTACTTATAAAAATTTCGTTCTCAAAATTTAACGAATCCTAGGAATTAATTAAAACTATGTACCTCAAAAAAGATAGGGATACTTGTCTCGAATCTCCTCCTCCCTCTCCCATGTTACTTTCTTATGGGAGTGATTCATCCACAAAACTTTCACTAGAGGAATGGTCTTCGAATGCAGCATCAGATCCTTTCGATCTAAAATCTCAATCGGCTCCTCGGAATATAACAAGTCTTCCTATATAGCTAAAGGGCCGTAATCTTTGATGTGCGCTGGATCATAGACATACTCCCTCAACATCGAGACGTGGAAAACATTGTGTACCTTGGCCAAACTCGGCAGCAACGCCAAATGGTACACCACTTCACCAACTCTCTCAAGGATCTCAAAGGGTCTAATAAATTGTGACTTCAGTTTCCGCTAGACACCAAATCAGGAAAGTCCCTTCCATGGTGACACCTTGAGGAAAACAAAATCGCCAACCTCGAATCCACACTTAGATCTCCTTCGATTAGCATAACTCTTCTGCCGAGTCTTGGTGATCTTCAGCTTCTCAAAAACCACCATGATCTTTTTTGATATTTCCTGAATTACATCAGGACCCAGCAAATGTCTATCTCTCGTCTCCTCTCAATGAACGATACTTCCTACCATAAAGTGACTCGAAAGGAGCAATACTGATACTCGCTTGGAAACTATTATTGTTAGGAAACTCAGCCAGCGCTAGGTGGTCATCCCAATTCCCTCTCATCTCCATCATAGAGGCTCTAAACATATCCTCTAATATCTGAATCGTCTGTTCAGATTGGTCGTTGGTCTAAGAGTGATACGCAGTACTGAATTTCAGTTTCGTCCCTAGTTCCCTGTGCAAACTCTCCCAGAACTTAGAGACGAAACGTGGATCACAATTGGACACAATAGATATTGGCACATGATGCAATCTAAAAATCTTATTAATGTACAACTGTGCTAGGCGATCATGGGAGTACATCATCCGAATGGCTAAGAAATGAGCCGACTTCGTTAGCCGATCCACAATGACCCAAATAGGGTTGTGATTACCTGGGGTCTTAGGCAAGCCTGAAATAAAATCCACAAAGATATCTTCCCACTTCAAGCTCGGAATGGGCTGTGACGGATCAGCCATATTTCCCCTTAAATATGACCTCCATTGAAATTACTTAAATTAAATATGGTGCATAAATTTTTTTTCTTTCTTTTCTTTTTACACAAAGGATCGCAATTGGCCTAATGTCCTTAGCTTGTCCTATATCCTCTTGGCTGGCCAGGAATTAGGGTCGATCGACCAAGACACATGAGATGCCATTAGGAACCCAATGTACTCAACTGTAACATCATGCAAAAGCATACCATTATTCATTAAATTTTACAATGGAATTGTCATACAAAATTTTCCAAAATAACTGGATGAAAATTACATCGAGATCAGTCCTTGCTGCTTTGTAAGGCCGAATCATTCGTTCTCTCTATTGTAGTTCGTCCAACTTTAAACAAAGCTTTCTTGGTTGACTTAAATCCATATTTGACTGATTAATTTTCTTCTTGACCGGCATAAACTTACCATCATCTGAAAGTTAGACAGGGGGGAGTGAGCAGCAAGTCTAGCAAGGTACCCATATGTATAAATCATTCATAGTCATAGATAGTGTAGAAACAGACAATTGTAATAAAGGCATTTATGCATACATATCATAAAGCATGGCCAGAGTCAATTTCATTAAAACATGTGCTGAAGTTCATACATTAGAATCAAATTCTGAAGTTCATAATGAAAATTTTTGGAGTTCATAAATCACCGTCATCTTTATTAGCTCTTCCGTTCTTAACTCCATTATTCAAAGGGACCTAGGCTAGTAAACCCTACCAGCCGAGGGGATGAGTAATCGAGGATAAATTGTATTCACTCCATACAATCAAAGGTCCAAGTTCAAAAGTCATATCCATTTCCTCCCTGTACAATGCCCTGAGGACGGCAGTCATATCATAACATTTTTGCTCTGTACAGTGCCCTGAGGATGGCGGTCATATTATATCATTTCCTCCCTATACAATCCCTCGAGGACGACAATCGTATCATATCATTTGCTCCCTGTACAACGCCCCGAGGATGGTGGCCGTATCATATCATTTCCTTCCTGTACAATGTCTCGATGACGGCGGTCGATTATATTATTTCCTCCCTGTACAACGCCCCGAGGACGATGGTCGTATCATATCATTTCCTCCCTGTATAACGCCCCGAGGACGGTGGTCCACGTATTACTTCATGGACGGAGTTATTCCCAATTATAACCGTAACGTTCTAAGGTATGTCGGAGAACCTTATTTGACTGTGTAATAGTATTAGGTCGGATCTTAATGCATTTATTCATAGTTCGTAATCAAAACTCTTCATATCTCAAAACCGATTCAAAGATCACACATTCCATACTCCGAACAAATTCAAATGGTCGATTCAAAGTTCACATTCCATATTCCGAACAAATTCAAAAGGCCCTTCATATTTTGACATTCAAGTCCCATGCAAGGTTTTCATGCGAAGCAACCCGGTTGTAAATTGAACATTAAGCACGGGTGAAAATGTGAAATTAGATCTGGACGTAAATTCAGAGTCAGGAGTTACATTTTCATAATCATGAAGCATAGATCAAAATCATGAAATTCATACATCTTTCGTAACAAAACTCAAGGATGGGGTTTCAAAGCGTAACTAACAAAATATAGATATTCGAAAGTTGTGAGCATAGAAAACAAGTTTCGAAGTATTCTTGCAAATCAACAAATGACCGGACTTCTTTAAATGTGCAAATATCTGGACTTCATGTAATTGAGTCAATAACTGGACTCCTTTAGACATGCAAATGCCGGACGTCTTTAAATGTGCAACAAGCCGGACCGTAAATAACCAAAGTTCTTTCATGATGCAAATAACTGGACTTCGTCAAATACGCAAATGACCGAACTTATGCAAATAACTTATTTTCATGTAAATATACAAGTAATCAGACTTCATGCAAACAAGCAAATGGCTAGACTTCATACAAAAGAAATTAACCGAAGTTCTCAAATGATGTATTCATAAATGTGACGAAACAGGTTAATTTCCTTTGATAACCCTTCGTCAATAAAGCTTTATTAGTGTCCAGAGTTTTCTCTATAACTGGACAAAAGACCGATATACAACTTGGTTAAATAGGCTAAGCATACTTTTCACAGGAACTCACAATTTTGCCACTTTATTTATGGCTTCAATACAGTATTCTGATCGTACTGTATTAGTATTAGACCTAGAGAGATGCCATCTAATAACCTCAACCGTGAAACATCAAAACAAAGTGCGGAAGCATACTATAATACCATGAACTGCGGAAGCATATTAAAACCATAAAGACAACCACAAACCATACCAATATCCCGAGTGGTTGTTCAAGTCAAATTCAATGTTCAAGTCCTTGTTGCACTTGTCTATCTGGTCCTGTCGAGTAAGCCTTTCCTTGTTCTACCTGAATGCTTTCATCTGGAGGAAAAACATCAGATAGCAAGAGTGAGCTTATCGCTCAGCAAGTATAATCATACGTCACTGTCAAATAATGAACATGACAAGGGGCAACATGTATTTGAAATATCATGAGACATGAGAGGGAAGGAACATTTAGGAGTATCGATTTGCCGTTTACCATGTCTTGAAACATTTAATTGTTATTTGAATCATGCTTTCTCATTTTACCTTGATCTTTGCGGACCAGGGCTAGTAGGTCGTACTAGCAAACGATGCGAGAGAACGAGGAAAGGATCATGATACATCTCATGATCTAAGGCCGTGAGGGATTATCTTTAATGACCCATCCGGGGAGTCGTGCACATCACATCGTGCCGTATCGTGCCGTATCGTGTCAATCATCATGTCAATCATCGCCCCATACCCCCGGGGTACCAGGGCAGTCCTCGTTCTTCCATAATAGTATCCTAAGGCGTGACACGGTCATCACTCGCTTACACCAGCGACCAGAATACGCGGCCAAAGTATTCTTCGGGTTTCCTCCGAAATGGTCGTGTCAAGCCAAAGAATACTATCCGTCCAAGAGTCCATGGTCCTAGTTTCATCATTCTCTTTCCATAATTTCTTTGAAGGAA
>JAODPA010067845.1:0-10421 GCA_025585075.1 Nepenthes mirabilis | reverse complement strand
TATATCCAAAATATCTGCCGATATATGCAATACTTGTCTAATGTTTACAACATTATCAATTTACAATTTTTAAAAATTTATTTTTCAATATATTCGAATTGATACATGTTTTATGATGCCAATACAATCGATAACTATACTGATACCGCTATTGATACCAATGCTGATATTTTCATGTATGTATGATAATGAAGCAAATTTAAAGCGATTTCCTTCCTACATAATCTAATATTTTATGTAAGGACCATTATTTTGTTTTCTACATGTGCACCTCATACAATAGAAGTCACATAAAAGAAAATTGTGACCCAGAAGCAGCTAGCAGAAATAGTCCACTTGATATATTAATTCTTCTTACTTCCCAGGCAAAAGAATTCCATTCAATAAGATGTCGTTGAGTTCCAGCATAATCCATGCTCGAAGCCGATCAATTCAACTAGCTTCTCCAAAACGGCAAATAGATCAAATTGGCCCAGTTCTGACGTTATGGTTATTTCAAAATTCAAGAACTATCCCAAGTTGAACAAGGTAAAATTAGGAGCAGCGATGTCTATGGCGCACCCTTCAACTAATATAATCATACAGCGCATATGAGCACGGACAAACAATAGCAAAATACCGGGGATAACTATTAGATTTTGGGTTACTCTTTTGCAAGTTCTATGTACATCGGAACAACTGTTTTTTACTTCTGGGGCTGTCATGGAATTCCATGCAAAGTTTGAGTGACATTTAATTCGAATGAAAGCCTGGGAAGGGGTTTGCGCAAGGTTCGTTTGAGAGAACGTTGAGCCTAACACGCGCTGTATTGCGCATGAGCATAATCGGCAATGACTCTTAGCCTAAGAGGCGCTTGAAGGGCGCACACACACACGCGCGTGCGAGGTGCACACTTGATGTGCACTGACGCAGATATAAAAGATTTTAGGACAAGTTAAACACAATGAGTGCCACAAGGATAAGACAACAGTGAGAAAAAAGAAAAGATAAAGATATTTAGCATACGAATAAAATTCAATTTAAATTTCATTCTTTTTTTTCACTAAACCTAGATATGCTGCTCTAGCCTTAATTTTATCTCATGTAGTAGCCAAATATGCTAGGATATATTTAACCGGTATTCATATGTTATTATAATACACTTTTTTTGTAACTCAATATTTTTATAGAAGATTTGTTCAGAATTTATTGTATTATTTTTCCTTAGTTGAAAAGCACTTTTCTTGTTAAATATTATTATACAATTTTAAATGTCTAGCTGTATATTGCTATTTCTTATACTCACACGTAGATTGTTTGTTGATAACTAATGAGAGATCCAAGAGCTTACTTTTGTTGTGTTGGTATTATGTATGTTTCGACTCTTAACAATAATATTGTTAATATCAAAATGAACAAAACACCAAAAAATTATGCTATTAATGATTCAGGAAATTAGTAATAGCAAAATAATAAACAATTGCACAATAAAATACCATATTTATGTGCAAAAAAACCCAAAAGAAAAAAAGTTATAAGAAATGGAGGAGATATATCACCATTATCAAAATTAGGATTATAAGAGAATACAGCTACAATTACGTTTTTTAAATCCTCGGCTAAACCCTAGCACAAATGTCCCATATAAAGTCTAACTAATGGTCACAAACGAAACAGATCCATACCATCCCCAGGCATTCGACCCAATCTCTTTGCTATTACCACTAACTTACATTTGAAATTCACATCAAGTCATACAGTAGACTTTTCGGATCTGATTCTTCAAATAGGGCGCTCACACAAAACGAATTTTGGTCATAGTTAACATGAATCAGTTTTGCCCAATAGTCTACCCATCTTTTGACAGCCGAATATAATGCCTGTGCAAATTTTGACATAAGTGGCTTCTTGAGGCTGAGGGTTCTCGTAAGCTGTTTTTCCCCTTATTTGATTCGTGGGAAAGGAGCACATTCCACAAGGACACCAGTGGGGATGAACACGGATAATTCTTACCACTTAAAAAGAAGGGTGTGCCAGAATAATGTAACGCAATCTAAACCTGCCTCAATTGCACACCAAATCTAACAGTATGATTCTGGTTGCCCATAACATTTTCATAAATTTTAGGATCTTTCTTTTTTATGTATGGCATTACTGCCGCGGCATCCATTACACAACAGGTACAATTTCAACATCACCGAAATAACCAGTTTAAAACTGGACCAGGATTTTATGAGATCTCTGTCTGTTTTCAAAGCACCAACAAATCAGATCCCACGGGCAAACAAAGCCAGGTGAGATCTTGATACACCGAATTATGATGATAATGCTCTTCAACTCCAATAATTTAGGCGCATATACGACAGCGTACAAAACTCACTAACTAAATCTATTCCAAGTCAACGTATGAAATACAGTCCAGTAATAGTTGGAAGTTACCTGACCACATCTAAAGCACGCATGCCATGCTGAAATTCTGCTTCAAAAGCTCGAGGCATGCCGCATGCATATGAGGTGCAGATAGTGGCATTATAGTAGTCTATAGGCTTGGGACTGCAAACGCAAGGAGAAGTTCCAACGGGGAAGAACAAAGCCTTATCAATAGTTTCCATTACTGCAGCCAACTTCTTTGATTTGATCTATGAAGTTAGCATGAGATCTATGAAGTTGTGAGTGCTACCACTGTCAATGAGAATGAGTATAGCCTGTTTCTTGGTGTAGCCTTTAATCTGAATGGTGGTGTTTAAAGAGGTGATTGACAGTGCATGTATTGAATATTAGCAGCGTGTACTTCAGCAATGGGTGTAGTATGATGCGGACATTCAAGACGAAGATTTGCTTTGATTTGCCTTCTAAATTAGATTTAATTTTATTTCCATAGCATTTTTAATTATTAATCAGATATGAACCTGCCAATCAAATATCATCAAGCGACCGAAATAAAGAAATCAATCAAATTACAGAACCCGAAATGCCACATCCAAATTAGCTCCAAATATCGACCATACCATGACATCGAAATATACGTAAGAAAATATATATATACTAAAATTAGAGTAAATAAAGAAAATCGTATATCAAACTTGCTGCTGAACAAACCAAAGTCCAACTATATCACCGACAAAAACATCATAATTTCTATATAACACAGAGTTATTAACCAAAATGAAATAACTATCCTAAAGCTACTGTTTTGAGACAAAAATACAACATCCAAATTTTCCAATTCCTAATTCAATCTCCTCAAACAGCCCTTCTGTCGACTTCCTTAGCCTACAACTATGCCCCAACCCCTCAAATCTAGAAGTTTAGTAAAAATCGAAATAGAAATAAACCAATTGCTCGGTAAAGTATATAAATTTTCAAAATCAAATATATCACTTACACCAAAACATGTCGGAAGGAACATGATTGAAAATCAAATGCAAAGTCATGTAATTTCTATAACATTCATACGTAAACTTCAGGCTGATAATCTAATTTTCTTCCTCTAAAAAATGCACCAATAAAACATGCACAAATTATTCAGATTCTTATGGACCAATGATCAATAAAATCTCACAGACAAATGAGAAAATAATCAAAACTCAAGTTATGTATGTTTTTACACAATGAAATGTCATACACTACTATTTAAAATCCGTAGGTGAACTGTCATACATATAACATTGTAGATGGGGGCCAAACATCGCTTTTAACCAATAGATAATAGATTTGAATATCGATCATCACTATAATATACTAAGATATGTCATAATATATCATCATCAATTTTTACAATGATCCATACATAATCAAATAGAAAATTCTACGCGAATAAGAATAATCCTTTATATTTTCTCATACCAGGAAAAATATCCTTATTTTTTCACAAATTGTAGAATTTTCCTCATAATTTTTCAAATACTTAGCATGCAGAAGTTGATGGTTTATACAAGACCTTGACTATAAAATTTTAAAGCACAGGACAGCTATTTTATGAAATTTTTAACATGCAATGGCTATATATTGCAGTGAATATAGAAATTCTATGGTTTTGTGAAAATTTATCACTTCATTTAGACTATAAGACATGCAATAACAGTTTAAGATAAATTCCAAGGCATGCAAAGTATATATTTAAGATTTAAAACATGCTGGAGCATTATATACAAAAATTAAAACGTATAAGTACATTTAAAAACGATTTCAGAACATGCATGGGCTTAGTGCAGAACTAATTTGAAAAACACAATGTATGTGGATTAAGAACATGTACTTCATAAAAATTGTAAAGAATGGGAATGAGAGTACATGCATGTAAGGTATAAACACTTTACATACAAAATTATAGCATATATAGATATTTGAAATAATAAATACCCACATAAATTAAAAGGAATAGCAATAAGAAAAAGAGGGGCTTGAATACATTTGTCTTATTCTCAAATTTACCAAAATCTTCCTTAGATTTACTCAAATTCTCCTTCTCTAGATTTTTCTCTCACCTTCTCTCTCTTTTTCTCTTCTCTTTCTCTCTCTATTCTCCATAATTTGACGAAAATGATTGAAAATTGACTGGATGGAACATATATAGAAAATTGGCCATATGCGCCTATTAGGCGCGTATCAAGTACTAAAATAGAAATCGTACTGTGCACAAGCGTCCCTTAGGCGCACATTAAGCGCAGGCAATCTACTAAAACTACGCACGTGCCTCTCTTGGGAACATATTGGGCGTAAACAATCTATCTAAAATGCGCACAAACGCCTCTCGGGCATGCATCGGGTGCGTCTTTTCTGCCAAAAAATACACATGTGCATGTATCAGGCACCAGTTGGGCATTACTCGACCTAGTGTGACCTGGTCAGAAAATTAACTTTGACAATCTTCATTTAACCTCAATAATTTCCTTAGCTTACTTAATCATGATGAAAATTATAAATTAGAAATTCGTACCTTACAATATCGACTGATACTTTTCGATCAAGTTTCAAATCAAAAAAAATTATAGTTGATATATGCATTACTAAAACATATCTCCAAATACGGCTAATACTGATATGGCCGTGGCTGGTTCCCATGTCGATATTTCATCCATTACACATCTCTATATTAGATCATTTGCCCCCTGCTGTATATGTAGCACGTGAATTAGTGAAGATGTGAGAGATAGCGGGCAGTGTATGCGTGTGAGTGGGTGCGTATAGATCTATAAACAGCTTGTTGTGAATGATATCAACTTATTTGTAAGATGTATTTCCCACGCATATTTTGTTCATATAAGTATACTTACATTAGTTACCAGATTATATTGAGTCCACCTTCAAACTCTACAGGAAGAAATGAATTCCTTTAAATCGCCAAGTAGTTGTTCAAATATGCTTATCACCAAACTCTATACATATGCTAGGCTACAGGCCTTTGGAAAGGAAGGTTTGACTGGGAAAAGCCCCAGTTAGTATGATAAATATATTGGAAAGTCTCAATTAATTTCCCTTATCCCCGATGGTCTACCTAGAGAGCGAACTGCCAAGAAGTATACATAAGTTCAATTTCTTTCAAATCGACTATATAATAAGAGCATCACCCATTGTTTAAAATAAAAGGAGGTTTGTACCTATTCAAAAGTTGTCATAGAACCATTCTCCATTCCTCCTGCAATTGAGAAGTCAAGAAGTCAATGGAAAAGATACCATACTGGCGGGCAATGTCTAAAACTCAAGAAACATTCTAAATATCCTTGCATCATCCTTTTAAGCTGTGTTATGCTAATTATGTTTAGATAGTTAAATTCTCCATTGGTTTAGTTCTTGTGCTAGCTCAAGAAGGAAGGACTTTTATTTCCCAAAGCAAAGATGGATTTTTCTTTCTTGCTCGACAGAACTTACGTTTTTGCAGCTGTCAAGGTCAAAAAAAGTGTACAAGAAAAGAAAGCTTCTGTATAATCATAAAAAATGCAGTTCAGATTTCACAATCATCATGCGTGAGTGTCCTTGTAGTACCTTAGAAGTCAAGAAGCAGCTGCGGAAGAATCCTCTCCAAGTGGGTAGCTTCTATCTCAGGAAGCCCCTCTGCTTCAGCAATAGTAGCAGAACGTTGAATGGCCTCTAGAAAGGACGGTTCACGCATAAATTTTGAGTGTGATAGTTAAAACAACTAACAATTCAGAGGTAAGGAAGTATTATATCAACTTTGAAAACCTGCGACAAAAAGTTGGAGAAGTTCGGAGCTGAGCTTGAGAGCATTTGCATTAGCTGCAATGAAATCCATCACAAGTTGAACAAATCAGATCTTTCCCTGGTAAACACAATTTCACATAAATTTCACCACCAAATATGGAATCAATAAATATGGTTATGTAAGAATACCAAGCCAGCTGATGTAATCTAGAAGAGTGGTGCTATGGGAGGGCACCTTCAAACCATCCTTAGGACACCCTCGATAATGTGGTGTCTCATCCATCTATCCACAACAACGAGCTCATAAAATAATAAATAAATGAATGAGTGCCACGTTAACTAGGAATATCCCAATGGCGGTTGAAGGGTGTCCCCAAATTCAATATATAATGACCATCAAGCACATTCTGCATGTATTCCTATGACCATCTTGGTGCTGAAGAATACAAACAAGTATACTGCGACACATCATTCTAAAGACCAGGTAAAACAACAGAAAATCATACTCCCAAATTTGCTACATTCAATCTCAGTATACAAAATGCACCAGACTATGAAATTAATTTGGCTAGAGAGGCCATAGCCTAATTTAATAAGCCATCTTGACACTTACAAGATCGTATATCAGAGCAGTGGAGAAATTTGCAATCCACCTACATGGACATAATGTTTTAACAGAAATAACACTGAAAATTCATTCGTGTGGGAGCATTATATTTTAAAGCATTTATATTTCAGAGTCATTCACACAAAAATTGTCAGCAAAGTTTCACCATGTGAACTCTTAATAGGACTTGGCTAACATAGCCATCACTTCATTCTGCTCCAATTTTTCTGTTTCCTCTGCTCATCTCCTAAAAGGTCTCATTGCCTTGACCTTTTACCAAGTTTCTTTTGAGTTCTCCTTCAGCTTTATCCCTTTACAATCACATGAAAGAGAAATCCAAACTTGTGACAAGGATAATATCAAGATTCATAGACTTCTCCCATTAGAATTATCCAGTCTGTGTACTTTTGACATCTTTTTGGATTACTCCCTACATTAATAGCATTGTCTAATCAGAATAAAAAAATTGTGAATCTGACATAACAATTATGCAAATACCAGATGTCAGCCGATTTCTCTTAGAGGTCCCAGCTCCTCCCTGCACAGCCAAAACAATTTATCTAACACGATTTCCTTCCAGCAAGGAAAATATAATTGTATGCAGCAGAAAATATATCTAGAAGGAGAGTGCAATGCTTGTGGATGAGTGATGCCTCAAAAAATAGCCCAGAACCACTTGAAAGCCATAAGCGTGTATTATTAGCATGATATGATCGGAAAGAATGTGCTTTTACATTCCTTTGCATAAGACTATAAGCCACTGCAAATTGACACATTTGATCAAAGACATGAGCAGTGGAATCTCACAAAATACCCCACAAAATGATTCTTGAATCTTGATAAATCAACAGGTTTTAATGAAATTCCATATGAATAGTGTAACTCAGTTGATTTGAGTCATTTGATAATGTGATTGACGACTAAAAATGTTCTTTTGTTTTCCATAATGGGTGAATACTTCTTTTTTTCAAATGAAAAATCAAGAAAAAAGCTACTTTTTTTATTGGTAAGAAATTTAATCAGAAAACAAATATTGATTTCTACTTCAATGTAAGGTCAATGAGATCTTCAAAGCTCTAATAAGCATCAGCATGGAACTATTGAATCAAACCCATGACATGGGGGGCACACATGCCAAATGAGTTTATGATGTCAAATCAATAACCTATGCAAATGATACATGGTTTATGAATTGATTCCTAACTCAACATGATGCATCTGAACTTCATCTAACATTGAAAACTATGTGTCACACCCGAATGAAATAGAAGCACGCTTCAGTGATCAAATTCTGCAAATTCTCTCATGGTGCAATCTATATTTTGAAAGATCAATGAACATGACTGTTGCCTATCAAAAATAAATAAATAAACAAATGGTTCAGTGACAAGATAAGCTCAGGTATGCAGCTCAACAGATCTTCATATTAGTTTGCAGCTATGAGACTGAACCGTCAATATGTAGCCATTCATGAGACCACCGAATTCCCAACCCCAGCATCTTCAGCAACAAACTCACAAAAATACTCTCTCATAAGGGTCCATTATAATATTGATCAAGCATCCCTGCTTTTCCTTCCCCCAAAAATATTCAAAGCCTAAATATATACCTTATCTTTGGCATTGGAACAAATGCAATATCCTTCCTCTGGATGTCAGTTTTCCAATTATGGCTCGACAGGTGACACAATATATGAGGGTCTCGCATTATAAGGTTTTAAAAAAATAAGAAATACTCAAATCATATATAGGTATTGTAACAATGCTATTTCCACGGTATAAACTCAATGCCTCCATGTCACAAAGGGGCAATATGTTGGGTTTTGGTCATTCCCTTATGGGTAGTTCAACAAACAGAAAGTTATTGAAAGTTCTCATGAGGCTTCTGCGAGGATCAGAATGTTCGCACACGCAAAATAGCTGGAAAGAAGTCGGTCGGCCGGATAGCAAGAGGCCAACGGGCCAAGCAGCAAAGAAGTCAGCCAGCAGCCCGCCGGCCGGACAGCAGGAGGCCGGCCGACTAGGGAGCAAGAAGGTCGGCCAGCAGCACCCAGGCCAGTGTGGCTGAGTTGGGATGAGACTAGCCAAAGAGGCCAACCAAGGGCACTGATGCAGAGGGGTGACCAGGCAATGCTAGTTCAGAGGAGACAATCTGACGAAGTTGATGGAAAACTTTGCAGAGTAGGCACCAGGCTTTACAGAGCAAGTAACCGACTTTATAGAGTAGGTAGCTGACTTGCAGAGCATGCGCCGTCTATGGTAAAAGTGCAAAAAATGTCAAAACTGGCGTGACAAATCATCTACAAGATCAAGGTAAATGAACAAGTGGGATATTGGCCAGACGTTATTATAAAGCGCACCGGGCGTTTTAAAATGGTGTGTGGAACAAAGCAAAAATGAAGTGCAGAAGAGAGCCTTCACCATTCGCCGTTCACCACTACACTTATAAACTCAAAGAGCAGAGAGTGCCACCGGTGAAAAAAAAGATAGAAGAGTGAATGAGGGTTTCCTTACTCCAGAAGATTGTTTTTCTTGCTCTGTCACAGGTGCGTTACCGGTATTTAATCTTGGGGGTTTGTAACCGATTTTATAAAGTAGATTTTTCGGAGTTTATTTTGTAATTTTTTCTTTGGTTGAAAAAAATTTTTCACATTAAAAATTATTATGCATTCTTGTGTTCCTTGTACTCACATTCTTGTTGGCTGACAGCCGACTGAGCATTCGGGTTTTTCAGCTGTGCCGGGTTGGGTGTATCCGGGTCGAAACCCAACACAACTTACTGTTATGCCAAAGTTAGTCCGTCATATAATATATCCTACAACGACCGTCCAAAAGGAAAATCTTCAACCTACTAATCGATATACCACTTTGCCATAATAGCATCAAGAATTAGGGCAGCTAGAATTAGAATTGTGAAAATGGTTCTCGAACTGAAAGTTGTTAGTACACGCAGCAATTCTCTTTTTAATTCAAGCACAAATTTCCTATAAAATTTATACCTCGGATTCCAGAATATCCGCGCAATCGTTTTTCTCTCTTTCTGCACTAGACATTGAAAAAATTACAAAACAAAGCAATCAACACCGAAAATATAATTAAATAAACGATATGAGCAAGCGAGCGAGCGAGCGCGAGAGAGAGGGGATAACCTAGAGGTCTTCTCTGCCAAACGAGTTTGAAAATGGCGTGTATCAAATCCTGTGCAGGGTAAATACGAAAAACATGAGCAATCAGATAATAAGAATAACATATTTATTGTGCTGAATTTATACTTTCAATACTTGAACATCAGGGAGAAGACTGAATTTTGAGTGAAATTTTGCGACTAATAATGCATCGAATGAGAATAATTTAACGCAAGCTTACCGGATCGAAAATGTTCTCCATGGGAAGCTAATCGAACAAACGCCAAGATTGATCGACAACGGAGAAACGAGGACTGTACTCCGTGATTTATCCTCCGCTTTTTCTCTGCTTCCGCTTTTGGCGGGACTGTGACGACAATCGTTTTTAGTTGATAAAAAAAAAATGAAATTTAGAAAATAACAAAATATAAATGAGTCAAGTTCGGATTCGAGCTCAATCTAAGCTTCTTTTATACATTGAAGAATATAGCCTAGTTAAACGTCCTTTTTTTTTATCTTTGTTTTTTCTTTTTTTTTGTGGGTAAGAAC
>JAODPA010067844.1:0-10422 GCA_025585075.1 Nepenthes mirabilis | reverse complement strand
GGTCATTAATTTAGTCCTCACAATATCCACCACCGAAGAGAAAATACTAGAGCTGTCTTGAGGGGGAGATTTAAAAAAAAACGATAATTGCGTTCCTTCCAAATGAAATAAATCGTGGCGGCCAATGTCAAACGCTTAGAAACAGCCATAATATTACTCCCTTTCCAGATGGAGGCAGCCCAAGATATGTTTTGATACCACTCAGGATGGGGCCAATGAATCCCGGCATGTCTTTGAACATCCTTCCATACAGCTCTGGAAAATGGGCAGGAGAAGAAAAGATGTTCAATGTTTTCATTTCCAGAGTTGCAGAGAATGCAAATGGGAGAAATGTTGGGAATATAGTGTAGACGATCAATGGTATTCAGTCTCCTCCTAATGGCGAGCCAGAGTGTAAAAGCATGGGAAGGGATATGGGAAGGGCCCCACACCAAGTGGGTCCATGTGACCTTTGGATTAGGGGGGTGGATGAGAGAGTATGCGGATTTGGTCGAGAATTTGCCATTGAGCGTCCCAGCCCATCTCAAAGAGTCTTTTAGATGGCTACAAGGAGGGTTGTTTGGCATATTCGCAACAAGGTGGGAAACCTCGGTGTCGAAGGGGTTGGGCCAGACCCACCTGTTTTCTCTGATTAAAGCATCGACCTTAATGTCCCAATGCAGACCCGAGACAAGGCGGGTACGATCGGTACTCACCTCACTAAGGGGGCCAAGGGGATGCCAGTTATCGTGCCAGAGGAAAGTATCAGAACCATCCCCAATGTCCTTAAGAGAGTAAGCGCGCATAAAAGGCCGAAGTTTCATAATTTTACGCCAGCTCCACGGGGTCGAGGCCGGGACTTTAATGGTCCAAATGCACCGATCTTTGATTCTGTTCTTGTAGATCCATAAAGACCAAGCAGAATTCGTGTCTCTAGTGAGAAGACGCCATAGGAGTTTGCAATTGAGAGCCTTGTTTTGATCAATCAAGTTCTTGATGCCCAATCCGCCTTCGTTCTTGGGATAGCAAATATCATGCCAAGCCACCTTAGCATTGAATCTGCCTTCAGAAGAACCATTCCAGAGGAAACGGCGGAGGATGCATTCAATAGCTTTAAGGATGGACTTTGGTAAGATAAAGATGGAAGCCCAATAAAGGTGGACAGATGAGAGGATAGAGGCAACAAGTTGCAGGCGACCTCCAAAAGAGAGCCATCTATTCCTCCAAGATTTGATCCTACTAGTGATTCTATCGGTGAGAGATTTGCAGTCAGTGACCGAAAGCCTAGAGGTGATCAATGGGACCCCCAGGTATCTGATGGGGAGTTTGCCCACTTTAAAGCCCATGTTAGCGGCGATATCCTGGTGAATAGATGAGTCCTTTGCACAGATGAAGAGCTCACTTTTATTTGGGTTAGCGGAGAGACCAGAGACAAAACGGAATTCATCAAGGCATTCCTTGAGAATCAAGATGGACTTGGTATCAGCATGGGAGAAAAGGAGGAGGTCGTCAGCAAAAGCAAGCATAACAGTTTGAGTTTCTGCACATTTCCAATGGAATCTGAAATTGTTATCCCGTCTAGCCTTGACCTCAATAATTCCATTGAGAACCTCCATCACTAAGACAAATAAATACGGGGAAAGGGGGTCCCCTTGGCGGAGGCCTTTACCACCTTTGAAAAAGCCGACCACTTCCCCATTGATATTGAGGGAATAAGTCGGAGTCGTAATGCATTGGTCAATCCAGTTGACCATTTGAGACGGAAATTTCATAAGGGTCAAGATATTAATGATAAAATCCCAATAGACAGAGTCGTAGGCTTTCTTAAGGTCAACCTTCATGGTACATCTAGGAGGGTCCGCCTCAAGATGATACTTGTGCAAGAGCTCCTGAGCTAAAAGGATATTATCACTAATCTGACGCCCCTCCACAAAAGCCGTTTGGCAGCGGTCAACAAGGTAAGGCAGGATGTTCTTGATTCTATTAGCAAGAATTTTAGATATCACCTTATATATGACATTGCAGCACGATATCGGGCGAAAGTCAGTGACGGAGCGCGGGGATTTGACCTTAGGGATCAGGCTGATCAATGTGGTATTAACAAACAGTACGGCCAGTGATCTCCCACGAGTCCTTAAAGAATTTAGAGGTGAAGCCATCAGGCCCGGGCGCTCTGTCATCACCAATAGAAAAAATTGCAGAGCGAATTTCCTCCTCACTGACTGGCCTAACAAGGGGGCCAGTAAGTGAGTCAGGAACAGAGTGGAGGATGAAAGGTCGGATCCGGTTAGCCTCCACCGTCCCGTGGGAACGACCAGATCCCAGGGCATTTTTGAAGTGGCCCTCAATTAGATTGAAAAGCTCCTCCGACCCTTTAGTAGGATTGCCAGACTCATCGAGAAGGGAAGAAATCCTGTTCCGATTAAGATTCCCACTCACAGACTTAAAGAAGAATTTAGTACATTGGTCCCCCTCTTTGAGCCATTTGATCTTAGCTTTTTGGCGGAGTAAATCCGACTCCCTCGCAATAGCCGAGTAGTACTCAGCCTTACAACGCCGTTCAACGTCATGGGTCCCAGAATGAGGATGGGACAAAGTTTGGACCTCCTCAAGGCATTTACGGGCCCGCAGAACCTCTTCATGAACATTTCCATTAATAGCATTAAGGTTCTTAAGCGCACTCTTCACCTTTTTGAGGGAGGAAACCAGTCTAAACATCGGCGTACCAGCACTCTCCGTCTCCCAAGCTTCTTTAACCAGTGGAAGGAAGTTTGGGGATTTGGTGAGAAAGTTATTGAATCTAAAGATCCCACGATTACGGGCAGCCCAGCCCATTGGAAAAAGAACGCAAGGAGAGTGATCAGAAAGGCCGGCAGGAGGAAAGACGGCTTTGGATCTTCTAAAAAGATCAAGCCAATGGCCATTTGCGACCACTCTGTCAAGCTTTCTGAAGATACGAGTGGAGCGGTCGCGACCATCATTCCATGTGAAAAACTGACCCTCATGGCAGACATCATCAAGGTCGCATTCCCTAAGGCACTCGTTAAGGTCGGTGGAACTTTTATGGTGCCAGGCGCCACCTAGAGCCTCATTAGCCGAGCGAACAGCATTAAAGTCGCCCAGGACCGCCCAAGGAATGTCCCCCGAGAGGCCCGAATGCCTTCTAAGGCTTTGCCAAAGGAGCTTTCGTTGACTGTCTAAATTAGCACCATAGACAAAGGACAGAAGACAGTGAGAGTTATCAACAAGGACTTTCACCTCGGTATAGATAACCTGGTTTTCCTTAGAGATAATCTTGACATCCACCCTCTGAGAGTCCCACCCAACCCAAATCCTTCCGACGGAGGAGATGGAGTAGTTCATGGCCCAGAGCCAATTAGGATTGATTCTCGCCGAAACGGAGGCCGCGTTTTTTTCAGCTACTTTAGTTTCCACCAGGCCAATGATGGAACAAGCGTGGAGTCTGATGAGGTTGCAGACTTCATGGGCCTTCACAACCCCATTAAGGCCCCTCACATTCTAGCATGCGATGTTATTCATGAGAGACCGGCGAAGGGGGGGCGCTCTTTAGGCCCTCGTGCGTTTCTAAGCTTCTTAGAAGATTTTCGTCTTCTACTCTTAGTCACCGACTCATAGCGACTGGGATCAGACATGTCAGGAGCAAGTGTACAATCTAAAGAATCTTTTGGGCTAGAAAGTCGAGGCTGGCCGGGGCAATCCTCATTTCCTAACATCACCAACGGACGAGAACCAGACAGGTCATCGGCCGGGGACTCATCATTGGAACAATCTGATCCAATACACAGGCTGACCAATTCGGGAGCAAGGGGGGGCTTAGCCTGTAGAACAAGCCCCCCATGGAGCCGATCCTCCTCAGCGCCAAAGGGGGGAATGGCATGTTGAATTCCAGGTGGAAGGGTTGAAGAAGGATCATCGAGATGATGGACTTGGGGATCTTCGCACGAAGAGGGAAGAACCTCAGGCATCATCTTGTCTTCAGGAGTAGGCTCCTGAAGAATACTGAAGGAATTTGCAGTAGATAGCTCCTTTTGTGCGGAGATACCCACGGGAGAGGCGGCTTTTTTGCAGGGAGATCGGCCAGAGTGGGCATTGGTATTGAATGTCCGAGGGATGCCAACCTTCTTTGGGACCCAAGAAGATTTGGTAAGAGGGCCCAATCTCTCGCTCTTTTTAGGGGCAGCGCTCCGAACCGGCTTTTGTTGATACTCAATTTTAATTTCTCTAAGAAGGTCCTCAGGAATGCCATTGGAACGGATCTTCACATATTCCGGCCGGGGGGCATCAGCACCCATTTCGACACAAACTCTGGCAAAGCCCAGACGTTCTAATTTTTCAGTGACTGGGTCTAACTTCAGAGGTATCCCAACCGCGCTGGCAATCCAGCATAGACCCAGAGGGGTCCAGTATTCAACCGGAATCCCTGACATGGAGATCCAAACAGGGAAGGATTTATGCTCATCACGGGATAGGAGCATACCCGGCTTCCAAAGCTTTAGATAAAGGGCATGTCCGGCAATGGACCACGGGCCACTATTTATACATCTCTCAAGCATTGCACTAGAGGAGAATCTAAAGAAAAGGAAGCCAGTTTCGTTCCCCGCTACATGTTGTAGCTCGAACCGTCTCCAAATTTTCCTAGTTATATTATTTACAGCATTAAAGTGAATTGGGTTGCCATCGAAATAACCCACAAGAGTGGTTCCCCACAGATCCTCACCCTGCTGAATAACTTCCGGAGGGGGAGACAAAATGATATTTTCAGAATCGAGAGAACTAGGAGGAAAGTATTTAAGTTGAGATTTACCTCCAAATGCCTTCTTTTCAACTACAGCTGCCCATGTAGGCGGGCCGGATCCCGGCTCACTTGAAATGCGTGATCCATCAACCGAGCAGGGACCAGAAATCCCATGGAGTTGATGAAGTTCAGATCTCACACCCACAGGAGAGCAGTGCAACACCTCTGCCGGAGGAAACATCTGAGGATCAACCGAACCAGATTCAGGCATGCGATCAGGTAATTGATTCGGCCTCCCAGAAGGAGAGCCAGCCAAATTGGGGGGCGCCCCATCCTGGCAATCGAGTACCGACGAGCAACCCGCACCGCCAGAGGCCTCCGAATCCGTCGACGAGAGTTCCAAGGAAGGCCCTGCTGCAGGGGAGGGGCAGGGAAGTGGAAGACAACCCCTAAGGACCCCGGAGAGGGGGGGAACACAATCTCGGATAAAGGAGATGAGGAAAGGATGGACGAGGGGGAAGAGGGAGGAGCGCCCGAGGGCCAGGGGGTGGCGGGGCGCGGGAAGGGAGGTGAGGAAGCGGCCGAACGAGAAGGGAGAGGAGCTGCAGGGGGGAAGGAGAAGAAGGAAAACGTTCAGGGCGACGAGTTGGAGAGGGCAGAAAATCACAATCGGGAACGAAGGAAGTGGATGAACAGTGCCAGGAATTCAAAATCGAAGCCGAAATGTGAGGGGACTAAATGGATGTGTTAAAACCCACGAAGTCTGCAACCTCATTTGCTCCCACAGGTGCTGTATTGCTGGTCTGGTTGAAACCAAGGTCGCGGAGAAGAACTCTCTAAGTATCTCTGCTAGAATCAGACCTAACTGGTCTTGGATTATGAATTACTCTGCATCATCGAACGGTCGCATATGGGTGGGCTGGGACCCCCTCATGGCCTCGATTAACATAATCGCCCAGGAGGACCAGGTCATCCACACCGAAGTTCTTTTCAGGGAGGTAAATATCCAGTGTATCTTATCTTTTATCTTTTTTTTTTGGTAAGCAAGTATTTTGAATTGATGGGAGAAAAAATTACAAAATTGATATTTTAACTCCAAGTATTTTGACTTGGAAGTAAAACATAACCCGCTGGGGCATACCCCGAGCGATAAGTACATACTGAGGTAGATAACAGACCATTAGGAAGCCATCTTTCTACATAATCAATAGAAAATGGAAACAATTTCAGCCCAAAACAACGAGTCCAACCCACTGATCCCAAGCCAGGCGGCGCAGCAATGAACCGTCAGCAACAAAGAACATCACCACTTCAGGTTCAAGAAGCCACTCAGCTATGGACGTTACAGCAACTTTACCATAACCGCCATCCATCGAACAGCCAAGTCACCAAAAGGATCCAGGATAACAAGCATCCACATCCAGGTCATCCAATTCAGCTTCGACTGATTCATCAGCCAAGAGTATTTTCAACAACAGAAGCCCAGCCTCCAGCCATGAAACTGACATCAACTGCCTTCCAGCACACCACCTCGGATGCTGCATCATTCCAGTATCAGATCCAGAGGCTGGCATCAAAATTCCACCGGCTCCAGCTAATCCTCCTCCAAGCATGCCAAAAAAACCATGTCATCTGCAGCAGCAGCAAAGGACCGCCAGCAGCAGGACAGCATCCTGATTGCAGTAACAACCTGCTGGTAAGGCTGCACCAGCAAGGAAACCAAGCAACAGCACCTGTCTTCCACATCCAGCGTTAGGAGCTTCAACCAGCTGCTAAGCCAATTTAAATGCTCCTCAAAATTCCAGCAGCAGGGTCATCATGCATCACCACGCATCATTGGCACCCCCACTGATGCAGTCAACTTCAACCCATAACCACATCATGGCCGTTGTACTACATCATCAGCCCTCCACAAGGCAGGACTGCAGAAATAGCAGCAGCATCGTGACTGCCGAGGCCTTTCCAACACTATCAGCAACAGTGAAAAACAGGTGCATCAAACAGCCAGCACCAAGTCAAGCAAGTTACTGAATACAGCAGCTCGGCAAATCTTCAGCTGGCACCAGCAGCTGCATAATGTTGCTAGGCAACAGGCATTATAATCAGCACAATGCAACTACTGCTTCCTCATCATGCAAACATGCTGGATACAGCATCCAAAGTTGCAATACAGGGACCCAGCAGCAGATGGAACCCATTGTATCCCAAGCAAATTGTTGCAAAGCAACAACAGCACATGCTGGTTGAACAGCAAGACAAACACAATCCAAAGGACTGCAATACAGTTTCACCACCAAGAAGCAGCAAACTAACAAGCTCCACTTCAACAGGAGGAAAAAATTTAGCAACCAAAAGAACCACACCCAGCTACTCATCCCTTAGCCACCGGGTCCCAATCCAGATGCACTCGGGCTCCCCCAACCCAAGCCAAATGGGACACACAGCCAAGGAAAGATGAGACAGCAACACCATGAGACTTTCGGCTGTAGCAGTTCTCTTTGCACACATCCATCCGCAAACCCCTGCATCCAGGAACAACATTCCAGAAGCCAACCACCACCAGCAAGGCAAGCCCAACGTCCAGTCAAAATCAAGAGCCATGCTCCATCAATCCATAAAACAGAGAGAGAGCTGCCATAATGCCAGAGGAGACGGCTTCCGAAGATAGGGCTAACCCAAGATTTATTGCTTCAGAGCACCACGAACGCCGCCAGTTGCTTCAAACATCAGACACGAACCCATGTCCCGGAGGGCAAAACAACATCGGAGGCGGACGACCCATACGGCTTCGCAGGCGGAAGACATTACAGAAATCCAAAACGGAGCCGGAACCTTCATCCCCATCGATTCTAGAGCACAGCCCTAGGTCCAAACCGAGAAAACGACCTAGTGAGAGCAACGAGGCCTCAATAGATGGAACGCCACCGAAAACTCAGAGGACGAGGAGCTTCAGCTACGACAACGGAGGAGATTTAGGGCCTGACCGACACTGAACTCTAAGCGGAGGAGACCGGCCGGGCTAGGCAACCAGGAGACCGGCCGAGGCCGACTCCGGCGCCGCCCGGGCAGATGGGAGGCGACGCAGAAGATGCGGCCGAAGTCGACCAAAATCGAGGACGAAAATTGAATTCAAAATTTGAATTCAAAGTTTGAAACCGAAGAGAGAAGCGAGAGCTTCTCTCTCTAGATTCGAAAAAATTCGCTGGCAATAAAACTGTGTTAAGGGTAAGTTTTTTAACGTGACTGGCCCCACCGCTTCGCGGCCCCATAACCCAGAAATCCCAAAGGATTTTTTGGGAGGCTCAGTACCACGGATGCTTCCGCGGAGAATCGAACCCGGGTGGAGAGGGAAGGCATAAGCATTAATCACCACCAGGCCGAACTCCGCTTCAGCTATCTTATCTTTCATCTATGGTGCAAATTTAGAAAGTCAACAAAGATCTCTTTGGGAAAGCCTTCGGACGATCTTTAATCACCCAGGTAATCTCCCCTGGGCAGTTCTGGGGGACTTCAATGCCGTTAGATCCCCGTCTGAGGCTTTTGGCGGTATCTAGCACAACAAAAGTTCGTCTGACCTCGATAAATGTCTTAGAGATTGCGACCTTGATGACGTATGCCACGAAGGTGCGCACTATACCTGGAGCGAAGGTCGAGACTCAACCCATCGCATATATAGAAAGCTTGATAGAGTTGTCGCCAACGGAAATTGGATTGACCTCTTCCGCAGGGCCAAAGCCATATTTTCCCAAGCAAGACTTTCTGACCATTCTCCCTGTATCCTCCTCCCCTCTGGCGACCCACCCAAAAATCACGGTATGTTCCGTTTCAATAATTTTCTATCTAAATCCCCTCATTTTCACAACCTGGTTGCTGACGCTTGGAAGGACGACACCGCTGGCACTCCTATGTTCCGGCTGGTGGCTCGCCTCAAGCAGGTGAAAATGCATCTGAAAAAGCTTAATGTTCACGAGGGTGATGTTCACGAGGAAGTTATTCGTTTGAGGAAAAATCTCGAGGTTATCCAAAGCCAAATTCCATCTAACCTTGAAAGTTATCAAAAGGAGAGTAGCTGTAGGGAAGCCTATCGTGCTGCGCTGGCCAATGAAATTGACCTTATCAAGCAAAAAGCTAAGATAATGTGGCTCAAAGAGGGAGATCAATGCAATAAATTCTTTTTCAGGACTGTTAATGGTAACAACAACATAAATCGCATAATCTCCCTCCTCGATGATGATGGGAACCCTACCACTGGAGCCGAGTACGTTCATAATCTTATTGTGAATGCTGATCGGCTTAGTCCATTCATCCACCACACTGTGCCTGAAACGCTTATGGGCCCCCTCACTGATCCAGTCAGTGATGAAGAGATTCGAAAGACGATCTTCTCTATTGGTGACTACCGTGCCCCGGGTCCTGATGGGTTCAGCTCTAATTTTTTTAAAGAATCATGGGACATTGTAGGTTCTTCTGTCTGTGAAGCTATCCACGATTTTTTCATCCACGAAAAGCTTCTTAAACATCAAAACCAAATGGACCTCACAAGAATTTAAACCACGACCGCAAACCGGCAGGTCATCAAGTCGGCGGCGAAACCGACCTCACAAGAATTTAAACCGGGACCAAATGGAGCAGAAACTGGACTACACGTGATCACAATCCATTCCGGCATTTGGCCCTGTGCAGACCGTTTTGAAAGCAAATTGAAACCGGCATTGATTCATCCCGGCAAAAACGCTATGATAACGTGCACAACCTGGAAAGCTCAATCCACGTCAGCAAAGATTCCATTCCGGCAAAGCCTAGTGCAAAACACCATTGCACAACTGAAAAAACAATTTCCAAACCGGCAGAAGAGCCAATGCACGCCGAACACTGAAATCCAGCAGACTCAACACCAGAAGCAGTGACCTTCAAGCATCAGCAAAGCAGAGGGTCATCACAGCCACTACCTCCACCACCGCAAGCAGAAAACCAATGCTGAACACCAGCGGATCACACTGGCAGCATCAACAGAGCCCCATCCAAAAACACTCAGGATCAGAGCCAACAGCATCAAAAGCATTCATGATCTTGCCAAAGCAGCCAGAGCTCATCAAAACCAAAGCAAAATCAAATGCACACAAAGGGCACTGCTAAAAAAACCCAACAGAACGGCATCCAAATTCACCGACAACACCATTTGCGGTGCATCAGGGACATGGAACTGGTCCTAGCTACAGCAAAGGCAAACAGGCCACTGCCCAGACAACTGAACACAACCCTGCCTCTCAATATTCCAGCTGCATCATCAGCAACAAAACCAGCATACAGGATCGAGAAGGATGCAAGACAACGCACCAACCCGCCTCGAGGGGCAGCCACCACAACCTGTAACAGAGAATCACTGGACAAACTCCATCAGATCAGCAGCCAAATTCACGATTGCAGCATAAACATCCAAATGCACTGCTGGAGCAGGCAGCAGATTCCAACAGTCAATAACGATAAAAGTCCTCAAGGCCCATTGGACTAGAAGAGAGCCACGACCCAACAGCCACAGCTGCCATTAAACACAGCAACAAAGCTGCAGCAGGTTTCAGGAAAGGGAACGCCGGCCTTTCTTGGAGGCAGATTTACGCCGACGACGGTTAGCAACCACACGTTCCCATCCATTAACAGCCTGTCGAGCAATAAGCTCATCCATATAC
>JAODPA010067843.1:0-10422 GCA_025585075.1 Nepenthes mirabilis | reverse complement strand
GATATAAACCAACCAAATTATTAGATTTAAAATTAAAAAAAAAAAAATTCAACTGTGATTTTAATTTTAAATGTTGGTAATGTTCGTAATATGATGCTTATTATAATGAGTGCAAAATGGTGCGTGTAAAATACTTGTCCTTGAGGAGGATCAAAGAAAATCTAGCCCGTAACATGAGCCAGAAAGTCCTCTAAAGCATCAAGAATTCTGAGCCTCTTATTTTAGGATATTTTTAAACTCCAACAATTTGAATGGCTAATATTATAATAAGTCAAATATATTTTAACTTATTATTATAATTTTAGTGGTCTAAATTATTATAACAAAAATATTTAGTATTGGTGAAGAGCCTGAATTTGTAGGGTGGTGAAGCTAAAACAGAGAACCGGAGCATGTAAATTCGATCGGCAAGGCTACGGACCGAGATGGATCTAAAGCCTCCAAATGTATAAAATGCCAAAATGAGTCCTAAAATTGCATTAAAAAGTTTGAGGGTTTAGTGTAACCGGAACCGAGAAATAGTGTAGATCATTTTATGATGCAAAGGTCCCTTGATTTCTCCCTAGTTGATCGGGTTGCCCACATAAATATTATGTATCGATTTGTCTATGTGGATTATACACTTTTGTTACTTTCTCCTATATTAAGCACGAGAATAGTAATTGTTGTTCCCATCCCAATGATAGAAAAGGGGAAGTTTCTAAAATTTTCTTGCGTTTACTTTCTAATGTGTCATTGGATCCGAATTATCGAATAAATTAGAGAGCCGCTTGATATTTTCAGTAAATCAAGCTAAAACGGGTCTGATCTTTATTACTTTAAACTTGAATCTTGCACACTTCAATTGATAAAAAGAAGGTCAGAAGATGACGGTACTCATTTTCCAATATATTGTAGAGTATGCACTGTCTTGCAGGGCATGAGCCTGCAGGAAGTTCGAAAATTGGTGGAGACGTGGCACCAATTATCTGCAAAATGACTAGTTGGGCAGATGTGATTAGGTGGAGTTAAGACGTCTATATAATAGTACCAAGAGTTTCAGGAGGAGATGTGGAAAACCACCAAGTGTATGAGTATGTAAAGACACCAAGGGTGCTGGTTGCACTGCTCTGGTGTGGGTGATAACACCAAGGGTGCTGTACGCCAACCGCTGTATGCGGGAGTAAAACACTTGTAAATGAAAAAGTAGAGAATACCACAGTGAGGAGAGAAAAAGTGGAAGAAAAAGAGAACAGTGAGTGAAATACAAAGTGTGAGGCCTCGTGCTCTATTCTTCGATTTTTGCCTTTAGGGCTTATGTAGTTAGGGTGGTTACTATATTATATCTTTTGATTTTATAACCATTTTATATAATGGATTTATTGGTGAATTTTGTGTCCTGTGATTTTTTCCTTTCGATCTGTAAAATGGTTTCTACGTAAAACATGCTATGCAATTCTTGTGTTATTTGTTCATACTATATGGTGGCTGACGATAACGGGGGGTTCAGGTTTTTCGCTGCTGTCGGATTGAGGGTATCTGGGTTGTTCGAACCCCAACAGGTAGAACTTTGACAAACACAAATTAATGCGTATGCAGCTAATAAGAAGAAAGGAAGTACAAGGTCTATCCAAATAGCATAAGCTTCACGACACTCTCCCACAGTTGATTGTTCAATCTTACCTGTCGTAACAGTAGTAGCACAAAGCAATTAGCGTCAAATAAACATGAACAAACTTTTCTTGCAGCATGTATGAAAGTAATTCCGGAAACAATAAACTTTTTGGGAATATATAGGACCCCACATAGCTGTACCCCACTCCATCCCCACCGCTCCCCAGCTCTCAAAACCAGGGTCAAAAGAAAAATAAGGAAACAAAAATTAATAGAACCTCACAACCAATAGCAGGTCTATTCTATCTTTGTGTCCGTCCACCCCAACGCCTATACAAAGAATTATGTACGGACAATATTGAAATTGTCCTTCAATAATAAGTTTCGTGAAGGAATCAGGGCCCCAGAGTACTACTGGAGTCCACCCAAATAGCATGAAGTAGGAAATAGGAAGGAGAGGGCATAGTAAACAATGATGACCATTCTTATCCAAAGAGGGTGTCAGATTTTTATGGCCTACTTACTACCGGCCATTCACAGAGCAAACATGGATGCACTGTTCAATTGGTTCACTCAGCTGGAAATGATCATTGCCTGTGAGAACATAAAGGTGCAAACACAAAGCCAGACTCTAAACATTAGCATTTGAGCCAGCATTTGGACAGCATTCGTGCACCAGACTCAAAACAGTTTCATTTGAGCCGTGTCTGAAAACCGTTTGAGCAGAGAGGTAATTTTGTTGGAACTTGTTTCCGTTATCCATTTCTGCTACAACTATAGTTGATAACATCTGTCAGTAGATTTAACATCAGAATAAGGAATTTGATATGAAATTAATGGTCAAGCATGAATATGCATATTTTAGTGAATTTTGTAGAAATAAGGTGCCATGGTAGTTAAATGAGGTAGTTTATGCTATCATGTGGAATTAGGAATTTTATACGATAATCTACCGTGCATAAATTTGGTGATATATAGCTACATGAGCTTAATGAATAATATTTGTGGAATTAGAAACGATAAATGTTTCCCTCACAGGGCTGAAGAGCCAACTTAATTTCAGAGGATTAATGATGCTACTTGAGTGTTAGCAATCTAATTTATGTCCAAGGGAGAATTGGATTATTGGTAATGTGAAAGATATCACGTGTTATGGTTAATAAAATTTGTGTTGGCTAAATGGATTAATCATGACTCTCTTGTGGTAATTTAATGGGAAATTATGAGAGATGTAATTGTGTACTTATAAATAGTGGTCTTTAATATGGATCAATCTGGGGTATTTATCTATTTCCATACTCATTCACATTTAGACCTTGTTTATCTTCTCATTTAGTTACATCATTTTCGATCTTCCTAGACTTTTGTTGACAAGTCATTGTACGTTCTTTGCCATGATTTTTATTGTCATTGATAGTCTCGGTAATGTATGAAGAATTACAAAAGAAAATAAATTATAATACAGGGGTAAAGATCCCGAATATTTTTTGTGATAAGTCTAATATATTACGATGCTCCATTTTACATTACATGGATAAAATAAATGAGAATGTATGAAAACACTAAAAAATCTGAGAAGATGAAGCCCAGTGGTCCTTGGTATAGTTCACATTATCTGATACTAAGGTCATCCCGTTGATTCCAATGATATGGTTATATGATTATTTATTTTTCACGAGGTTCCAGATATTTGAGATATCTAGTGTAGCACGGGTTTATATGTCTAATTGCAGATGCTACTGAGTCTCTTCTTATTACCTTAGGGGGTGACGGAGAGAGTGTTTTTTTATCAGTTAATTTACCCAACCAATGAGGGTGTTTTGTTTGTTGGCATTAGGTTTTGCAAATATAATCCTTGTATATTCTTACATGTTGAGGTTTCAATGATATTATGATAATGTATAAATCCTAAAACTCGTTTCATCACATATAATATATTTAATTGTGCCTGTGAAAGGTTTTATTATATTTTAGTTTCCTAAATTTGGATTGGCCACTATTATTGTTTCATTACCAATTATGGATTACTTGCTTACCATTTGGCTCATTCATTGCATATCTCTTGCCTTTTCAAAGTAGACTACAGATTGTAGTGTGTTGAGGCAGCTTTACCAAGGAGTTAGGCTTGATGACTCCTCAAAGTGTTGCTCGATACTGTCAAGTTTATCATGTTGTCGAAGTTGGATTTGTACTAGTACGTATGTCAGAAATCACTAACTGCTGTAATTTATAGATGAGATTTTGATCTGTATGTTTTATCCAAGATAGACATGCTTTGGAATCATAATCTCAAGATGTTACATTGTGGTTTCCACATAATTGTCCGAATGTTTATGGATAACAGCCCAGGTCATGACATATCATTTTGTTCTTTTGTAACTAATTACCGTTCTCTGCCTTGTTGCAGAAGATGTGATTTTACATACATGAGCATAATAGCACAAGCAGTACACACTTGTCAAAGTGCATAAAATTCAGCTTTGGGGAAAAAAACAATCAATCTTTAAACTAATAATTATCCACAGAACTCCTCTTTATACATTAGTTAAAGAAATGGTTCTTCAACATTTACCATAAAGATTCTACATAAGGGTTAGATGAACATCCACATAATCAAAGCAACTTCTCCCTAGCAAAAGCATTTATGTGCTGGTTTTTAGTTTAATAGAGCAACTTCCACGTTCCACAAACTTGCATGAGAACCAATTCTTTGTTGATTTTCAACTAGAATCTTTGTCAGAGATGCACAACACTCAACCAACCCCCTCCCAACAAGGAAGAAGGAAAACTACCCTGTTCTATTACCATAAAGGTCAATATATAACATCTCGCACAGAGCAGTTACAGGTACTTACAGCACTTCTATAGTTTGTCAAATACTGGATGTCCACACAGGAAGAACGTCCTCCAAATGCTCCATCCTCACAATCAAAAGATAGATGGCTACCACTTGATGTTGACCAAGTACAAAAGAGATGTAAAACTAAGATAACTGCATCCAGCAATAGATCTGCTCTTTACTCACCTGAGCTAAATAGTATTCAGCAGGCAAAGCAGCAAACTCCTTGGATCTTTCCAGGTAGTACCACAGTCGGCGATTGCCTACCAATAGATGCAACATGAAACAAATTTAGCACTGGTACTCTTCTCACAGGTTCCTGCACAAACCCGACGATTTTTACTTCTCCCATCCAACTGCCCCTCCCCAAACAAACCCGCCAAAAAGATTGATTTGTTGAAGTTATATGAACATTTGGAGACTACTTGATATTTGTGAGGACACAGAAAAGCTGTATAAAGAGTTTCTTTTATTCTTTTCGTGAAGGAGGGTTGTCCACATGACAATTGAAGATTGAACATAGGCTTAAGTGTGATTTTCAAATGAGATGGAAGAAATTCCAAGCAATTTCCTTACAGGCTTGAACATTCCTTTCAGTTTGTATTCTGATTACATCGACAAAAACTGTCATGTCAACATCAAATAGAGAAGCTGAATTTAGGACCTGGTGTCAGAAAAACAAAGCAACATTCTTTAGGTCAAAGCTCTTCAGTTGACTGGATGATATTCTCCAACTGGTTGTGAAGTTGGATGTCAAAGAGATTGCTGAAATAATGATATCTGAAAGTGTTCTGAAGTATAAGAACAAGGATTTTCATGTTTCTACTTTCTAGTGAAACACAGGATGAGAGCTAAGGCTCTTGAGGAATGTTTGTCCAAGTTATAGTGGAAGGCCTTGAAGAAGAATAGAGCTCAACACTGTTTGGTGGAGTAACTTTGTGGTGGAGATAAAACAACACTGTTTGGGCCGGACCATGTTGGAAAAGATGCACCCAACAGAGCCAATAATCACTGAAATATCTTCATTCTCAATGGTAGTGGGGTTCCCAGCAAGATATACAAGGAGCAATCCAGGTGTAAATCAAGCCTCCTATGAGTTAACTTTTACCAAGCTACTGGTACTCATGGCTATAAAGTGCTGTGACCGTGGTTGGTTATTTCATTCTCATAGATGATTGATGTTATATTCAAGGCATATTGACAGGATTCGTGCTGGGCATAATGCCTTCATCTAAGCATCATGGGTGTAGAAAGAAAATGACAAAAGGAAACAAAAAGTAAAGGGCAAGAGGTTCTGAACTAGAATGAACTCACAAATTCAATTTTCTCAACTCTAGGTATAACTTATTCAATTGAAGCTAGTAGAAACAGAAGCGGGAGGACTGGGCATGAAAAAGAATGAGGATTTGATGCCCTGGATCACAGGCTTGGATAGAGTGGAACGATGGATGAAGATTCATAAAGCATAATCCCAGGCAGCAGGAACTGTGGTCTCCTGGCTGCTGCTGCTTTCGTGATGTTTAATCCAAATGGACCTCCTATTAAATCCAAATGGACCTCCTATTTACATTTAAGAGGAATAAAACTGACAACTTTGTGTCCACGACCAGAATTGAAAATTAAGATCTTGTTAGGCATGAATAAAAGATGAGTTAACAAGAAAACAATATTAGCTGCTGCAACCGAAAACTTACTTTGCATTTACATTTACTTGAAGAAAAGAAGAAAGGGTACAAGAGAGAATGACGAGAGACAAAAGGCAGGACCCATCAAATTGATTGCCATATCTATCATTAGTAATAGCATAGGAAGCACTACGTCACTCATGAAGAGCATGAAAAGAAGAAAGGCCAACAAAATTTGAGAAGTTCATGACTCAACCAGGATTTTTATGAGGAAGTTTTCAATACCTTTCCACATGGTTTTCTTAGAAAATGCCACATTTACGTATACATTCATAATGCAACATTCTCTAGATTGAACACCGTCACTCTCCACGTCCCAAAGTCCCTGACATGGCAACGTAGTACTGGTTTTAGCATTAAAAACTTTAAATAGCTTAATATATAGCTGTGAGGTGTAGTTTGCTAAGAAGTGAGAAAGGTACATGCCCAGGAAATTTCAAATGTTGAGCTATGCAATATGGAATTAATAGCTTGTTCATCAGGGGCAACTTCCTATTTGTATAATAAAGTGATAGCGTCAGAAAAATAAGGATAAGAAAAAGATTAGACAAATATTAATGACAGTACATTTTCTTGATGTAACAACAAGATTACTCAGTTATGACCTACAGATTATGTAATCCAACTAAAGAAAACCTCTTTTGCAACTAAGAATCGAGTGATCCACATCTAACCTCTTTAGAACCTACAAGGCCACCTTTCTATTAATCAACTAAGATAACATTTAAACAAATTCCTTCATATTAAAGCATATATACATACATGTATATGTATATGTGTAAATGCATATGTGTGTGTGTATATATATATAGCAGCATGGATCAAGAAAGTGCTTTACCTCAACCTGAAAATAATCTGCATATGGTACTTTGCAGACTTCCTGAGTCATCTTGATAATCAAATGGCTGACAAGAATAGAACATCATAAATGTCAAATGCTTGCATATTTCATAAGAAGTATGCAGCTGAAAGTCTATTTACCAATTTGAAATGCAACACCAGCGGCATTAACTTAACCCATAATTTGGTTAAATGTGTCAGATACAAGTGTTTCCTTGGGCGGTAGACTTCAATTTCTCTTTAGTACAAAAATGTTGCAAAGAATGATTTGAATGCCATCTTGAGGACAACACACATCATTTGCATCCAGAGTTTCCTCCATCCTAACAGCTTAAGCTTCGATGAGTGTGTTCCAACGAAAATGATTATTTCCCACTATGCCTGTTTCTGAATGTTTAATATTAACCAATGGTTAATCGCAGTTGCACCCACTACCAAAGAGTTGTTTCCTAATATGCATGTCTCTGCAACTACTTTGAAGGACCATCGGTTATCCAATGCTTAATATTCACTTATCTGATAATGCTTTGACCAATCATTTTATTTATTAAAAAATCACTTATCTTATTGGAGGTGTGGCCCTTATCTTTAAGGCTCATAGTGTACTAACTCTTAGAAGGTCACCAACCCTTTGAGTGATTTTCATATTTTCATGATAGCCTACGCTTGAAGCTTACGAAAATATCTCACACACAACATTTAAAGCTACTTATTAGCTTGTAATTTTACATAATTCTAATTTAAGGCTCCTAGGTAGAACTGATGTGTTTTTTTTTTTTTAATAGGAAGAGTCAATTTGGAAACTCTCGAGTTAGTAAAGGGAGACTTACCAAAAAAAAAAAAAAGTTAGTAAAGGGAGATCTGTTGGGGTCACGCCCTCGTGGTATCTTTGTCCGCGGACTCAAAGGAGAAAAAGGACGCAGACTTTTGAAGTGGTCCGAGAAGCCTGTCATGACGGACGAGGACTCATCAGAGGCGTCATATTCGAGAGGTTGTTGAGGACATGGACGAGGACTCTAAAAGCCTAGGCATTGACTCTCTCTCTCCGTAGGCCTGCTGTAGCCGCATTTTGCAAGTGGGCAGTTGACCCAGTCTGATTGTAGGCGGCTGCAATTTTCAAGTTGTCAGGCCTGCCATTCTGACACACCGGATATGTGCCTGCCGTGGCAGGCCTAAGGGGCGTGGTCCTGCCACCCTACTGCCAGTAGGGTGGCTGGCCGAGCACTAGGCCCCTTGTATATATATAAAGATTTGTGCCCTTGCTTGTCTTTGGTATCTTAGAGTGCTGTATGTCTTGGAGAGCAATCTTGGAGTGAGCTTTGAGAGAGCTGTGGGCAAGCCTTGTTGTAAAGATAAAGAGAGAGACACTTTTTTAGATAGAGATTGAGTGATATACACTTGAGATTATTTTCCTTTATTTGGATTTTGTGTAGCTAACATTCTTGTAAACAATCTATACTTTATAATGTATTCTTTGATTTTTTTTGTTGGTTGAGAAGGGTCTTTTCACGATAAAATCTCGTGTGTGTTTTCTCTCATTTTTCTATATCTACTTTTGGCCGTCCGTCCGAGAGCTCTGCTCTGTTGCTGTCCGAGAGTTTTGTTCGCTCAATTACCGTGCCTTCCGTCTTGTGCCAACAAAATCCAGTAAGTCCTTAAGGAGTCCATATCTATGTCTTGGAAGGCTAATCCGAAGGGTAGATTCTTCAATAGGGATCATGTGTGATGTTTTAAATTATATATATAATTCAAAGCTTAATTTGTGACAAATTCTCTTATTTAAGTAATTTCTAATTAATTTTTGGTTATTGGATTGAAAAGTAGTAATGTGTCTTTCTGGGTTATGGCGAGGACGAACTTGGGTATAGATTCTATGACCCAAAGGAAAGGAAGCTAATCTGGTCCCAAGATGTAATCTTCGTTGAGGAAGAGACCATTGAGGACATTGGAAAAGAGATGAAGTCTCAACCTAATACTTCCCGGACGGACAGAGTTGATGTTGATACTGTCCGTCCAGTGCCTCTTGAGTCCAAAGTTGGCGGATCAAAAGTGGCTGGCAACCATGATGAGGCGGTTCCAGCGCCTCAGGATGATCAGGTTGAAGATCTGGTCCCTCAACAGGCCGAGGTGACCCCTGTGAGACGGTCGTCCAGGGAGAGACGTCCGTCTGTCCGCTTGCCAGCAAGTGAGTACGCCCTCCTCACTAATACTAGAGAACCTAAAGATTTTGACAAGGCCGTGTGTAGTGCTCAGAAGGATAAATGGTTTGAGGCCATGAAGGAAGAAATGACCTCTCTTCATGAGAACCATACCTTTGAGCTGGCTAAACTGCCCAAGGGGAAGAAGGCCCTGAAAAACAAGTGGGTCTTCCGGCTGCAGACGACCGATGACACGACCAAGCCAAGACACAAGGCACGGCTTGTGGTGAAGGGCTTTGGACAACGCAAGGGTGTTGACTTTGATGAAATTTTTGCACCCGTTGTGAAGATGTCCTCAGTCCGTGTGGTGCTCGGACTAGCAGCGACTTTGGATCTAGAGATTGAGCAACTGGACATTAGGACAGCTTTTCTCCATGAAGATCTTGAGGAAGAGATCTACATGGAGTAACCAAATGATTTTAAAGTCAAGGGGAATGAAGGATTGGTCTGTCATTTGAAGAAGAGCTTGTACGGGTTGAAGCAAGCTCCGAGACAGTAGTACCGAAAGTTTGAGTATGTCATGGTCGGACAAGGATACCATAAGATTACTTCCGACCACTGTGTCTTTGTCCAGAGATTTTCAGAAAACGACTTTGTCATCCTCCTCCTTTATGTGGACCACATGCTGGTTGTCGGACAGAATAGTGTTCGGATCAAGAAGCTGAAAGAGCAAATAGGGTAATCTTTCGCCATGAAAGATCTCGGACCGGTGAAGCAGATTTTGGGGATCAGAATATTTTACGACCGATGGGACAAGAAGCTCTGGCTGTCCCAGGAAAGCTATGTTGAAAAGGTACTTTAGCGATTCAACATGAAAAACTCCAAGCCTATTAGTGTGAGGTTCCGGATTTGTGAACCCGATAATTATGAGGTGATTAGTATGTTAATGATCAATACTAATCCTATGGGATGATTAAGGTTTGGTGTCGGAAGAAAAATCGGGAAAAGTATTCGGGTCCGGGCTGCTGAAGCCCTGCCAGCAGGCTTGCGCCTGCTGGGCGCTCGAGCCGTGGCTCGAGCGAAGAAAACAGAACCGACCCGTGGCCTGGCCGCTCGCCAGCCGCTCGAGGAGCGCTCGAGCGGTGGCCACCCGTGGGGTGGCCGCTCGCCGGCCGCTTGAGCGGCCGGCGCAGTATATAAGTCGCGTCGCGACTTCTCCTCGCCATTTTTCGATCGGCCAAGGGTTTTGAGGAGAGAGAGAGGGGCACGACCGAAGAGAGAAGAAGGGAGATCGAGCCCGGGAGTCCGATTCCGCCCGAAAGCCAGG
>JAODPA010067841.1:0-10423 GCA_025585075.1 Nepenthes mirabilis | reverse complement strand
GCATCCTTGAATCAAGATTATCGAATAAGTTAGAATGCCACTTGATCTTTCCTAGGGGTCGAGTTGAAGCGGGTTCAATTCTTGTTACTTTAAACCTGAATCTTATGTAACACAATTAATAATAAGAGGTCAAAAGATGGCGAGACTCGTTCCCTAATATGTTTTTTGATATTTAAATTAAAAATTTTTCTCAAGTAAATAGAAAGATATGAGTAAATAATAATGCGGGATGCTTGTAGTAGGGGATTGAGTATTGATAGAGGATTGAGATCCGATGAATACACTTGATTGAGGAGCAGCTTTGAGGCAAATGACTAAATTTCGATGAGTGTGCTCCATTGGGGCGCGACTTTGAAGACTAAATTTCGATGAGTACGCTTAATTGGGAAACGATTTTGAGGAAAAAAATTGAGTTTCGGTGAGTGTGCTTGATTGTGGAGAAGTTTTGAGACGGATGATTGAGCTTCGGTACAGTGCTTAGCTAGGGTGTAGCTTTGAGATAGAGGATTGGTTTCGATGGTGCGCTTGGTTGATGAGCAATTTAGAGATGAAAGATTGAGCTCCGATGGTGCACTTGATTGATGAGTGGTTTTGAAATAAAGGATTGAATTTTAATGGTACGCTCGATTGAATAGTGACTTTGAAATGAAAGATTAAGTTCCGGCAGTGCGCTTAATTGAGAAGCGATTTTCAGATGGAGAATTAGGTTCCGACAGTGCGCTTGGTTGAGGAGCAGCTTAGAGATGAAGGATTGGGTTACAGCAATGCACTCGACTGAACAGTGGCTTTGAGAGGTGGTGCACTTGTAGGCCGAGTGGTTTGTAAGAAAGCAGATTGATACTTTAAAGATACTTGTCAGTTCAAATTATTTCCCTCTGAATTATCTGGATCCCCATCTCCATAAGGAAGAAGAGGAATTTATAGACTTGGGATCGTTATAACTTTCCTGAGGCTTCACGGCTGATGTTTGCTCTCCTCGCTATCTATTTGGGCATGTTGGGAATTAGAGTAGCAAGTGTGGAGTTGTGAAGGTTGTTGGCTGCGAAGTTAGAGGTCCAGTGGTTGAGGTAGGGCACCCTGAAACCCTAGTTGCTTGTGCCTTGTTGGGCGGTCTTGGGTCGACCTGCTTGGGCTAGCCGTGTTGCCTTTTAGATCTCGAGTTGAGGAGGTGTTCTGCTGGGCTAGAGCTGCTGAGGCGAGCGCTATTAGGTTGCATCCGACGGACGACTCCAAGGGCCTATATCTCGTTGGGTGGATCTTGGTCATGTAGTCTGAGCCTTGGGCCTCAAGGAATTTTTACAAGATTGCTGCTTTTAGGGTTCTCTTTTGTTATTGGTCTGATTCCAGGTCGACCGATGGGTTACTAGACTCATTACTAGCTCTTCATGTCGGGAGGTTCAAAATTTTAACTCCCGGTATGTTCCTAATGAGACGCCACTTGTAGGTATGTGCGCGTGTTTTTTTCCAATCGTTTTGCAAATTTTTTCTCTGTTTGGTAAGATTTGGTGCTGATTCAATACTCTGCCGCTGACAAGCCTCTAGCGCCAGCGCGAGCTTCTCAATTTAATGTTGGTCAATCTCCTTATTTGGCTATGAATGGAGGGACTCTCTACGCCTCACATCACGAATCATCTTCTCTAGTCAAGTGGTAAGAGAGTTCAAAGTTGGCATGGGGTCTACACAACTGCAAGTTAGGATCAGCGGAGACTCTCCTCCCATCCTCTTGCATGGTGTGAATAGCTGAATTCCTTGAATGTTGCTTTCCCCCACTTGACGTCTGCAAATTGGACAATCCAAACTATTGGCAACTTAATCTTCTGACGATCCTGACTCACAGCGGTTCATCCTGAATGCTTGGTCAAGATGTGAGCTGGTTGGTTCAGTATTGAGTCTACCAGGGTTATATGCTACCGGTTTATAGTCTTAGAAAGTGGCGTGTCAGGTCATCATTACCTGCGCTGCACGTCGACTCGTTGACCTAAGCACCAAGGCTACTAGCTGTCACCAGTCTGCTTGGGGAGGCATCACGTCGATCATCATAATAGGGTCAGTGAACAAACATGTCGTAATACTCTATAGTGAGGGCACATGTTGTGGTCACTTTGGAGACGTGCCCTTTCGATATCCTAAAGCAACGCCGTTGCTGGGTTAGGGCGTTGGCTGTTTAAGTGCCGGTGTTCAACCGCTTTTGCATTCCTTTATTTTGTGAATTGGTAGACCCCAGTTTGCTCTTTCCTTTTCCTTATTTTCATGGCTTCTTGAGGCCTTGCTGTGAATCCTCCTGTGTTTGCTGGAAGAGAGGTGGAGCTATGGCGCTGGAAGGGTAACGTTTGCAAGTTGGTTGTTCCTAGTTGACCTATTTCTAGAAGCTAAGGTTCCGTAAAGTGAAAATTGAGCCGCTGACTTCGACTGTGAGCCATCTAAGTATTAGGCGAGATCTAACAGCTCATAGAGAAAAAATCTCGGGCTTTGGATCAAATCATCTTGCTGCGAGGACGTGCTTTGGTAGTGAGTAGCGAGAGAAATGGAGAGCTGAACAAGAATTGCCGTCTTTGAGGCTCCAGGGTCACAAGCAGGCCACTGGCATCAACCATGAACTGTTTGAGTCTTAGATGAGATCCAAGAGTTCATAGAAGAAAGATCTCAAGCTCTGGATCAGATCGCCTTGCTGTGAGAGCGTACTTTGGGAGACCAAGTTGCAAGTAGCTGACTTTCAAAGCAACTGTGCTAAAAGAGGCAGAGGGCTAAGGACTTGGCTTTGCCTGGAGGAAGTTTGCCGATCTGGGCTTTTCTGTTGGTGCCTTTGATTTGAGGGACATCAAAGCTCGATGCTAATCTGACTTAGTTGATCTCCTGAAGATAAAAGGGAAGTCTTCACCACACTCACTAGGGGGCTTCCTACCTCGGAATAGTTAACCATTCTAGCTGTAGATGTAGGAAACACTTTGCATTCCTTGGAGGGACCTTCTTGCTGCCATTTCTAACAAACTGTCACTTGTTGTTTGGCAGGTTTAGGAGGCTTTTCGAGTAGTGGAGAGGATGCTGTATTGGACGGATTTTGGAATTCAGTGGCTATCCCAGGTGCACATAGATCCCGTTGTACCGAAGGATGCCGAGCGCCAAATGAATGTTGCTATTGTTCAGGCTCTATAGAGTGAAGAGTGGGCCGTCTATGTCAATCAGACGCAGTCTGAGTCAGAGGCGAGATCCCAAGAGCTCTCAGAGGCAAATGCTTGAGTTTTAGATTGGATCACATTACTTGAGGATAGGCTCCAAGAGATGCAGCAACAACTGTCTAATCTTTGGAGGGATTGTGCCCAACTTGAAGGAGAGTTGAGGTCTCGACTTCGACTTGATGAAGTCAACCATGCCATGGATGAAAGGCTCCAGGAAGGCATTCACTTTAGTTGGCGAATTGTGTCTTAGGCGATCTCGAGCTTCCCTGTCGGCTTCATTGATCTGAGAAACACTGAAGCTTTGCATCATGTTGACCTGGTGGACTTTCCAAAGATAGGAGGGGGGGATTATGCCATGGTTACCGGGGGGCCCTCGACCATAGGATAGTCACTTGGTCGAGCCACGAGTTTATGCAGCTTTTTGTACTTTTTAGAAGAACTTAGGTGCCCTTACTATATATTTTAAGTCATTAATGAATCAATTAGATTGCTTTAGTTATTGTTTCTGATGTCTTTGATTGCGCATTGATTTGTCTTTGTTGACTAAACGTTATTGTTATTGTTGTCGAGCTTGACTGGACATATTTGTCTATTTGTACTCGCTTTTGTGAGAAGGTCGTGGCACGGAAAAATTCCTCATCAGTTAGGCATTGCTGTCATCGTTGCCGGGCTTGACAGGATGTGTACTTTCGTTTGTTCTCTTTTCCATGGAAGGATGTAATGGCATAGGTTTTAGTAAGCCTCACAAGGGTCGGCTGGGTTTTATGACCACAGCTATCGTGCTCTGGCGAAGTTTATGCCATCGCCCTCGCGTAACAATTGGCATTTAATCCTATTAGTATGTGTCGTAATTTTTATGTGTCAGGTTCTAATGCACTGACCATTGTTGATTGATGGTGCTCGTCCCTACAAAAGGGAGTTTTGTCGCACGCATGCTGAAAAGCCCCCTAAGGTTTTATGGCAGTTTTTTTGGGGAGGTTTGACTCTTGGTCTACGAGCCCCCGGGGCAGCAATATTAAACCTCGTTTGGGCCGCTCAGTGAATGGGACGAAGGTTTCGAATTCGACCGTCTCTAAGCTGCTTGGTTAACAGGATCGAAGTTTTAAACCAGGTCGTAGCTGGTTGGATAGTAGGTGAAAGAAGGTTTACTCGATTTAGGGGCAGTTTAGGTCTTGAAATTTGATACAGGCACACAAGCAATTGAATGATTGGAAAAATAAACAGAGTAAGTAAAGAATGACGTTTAAGCACTCTACATGGATGCATTTGACTTACCTATGTTTAGTGAGAAATCGCTCGTGGCACCTCTTGGGGTCGAGGTGTGACAGAACGGATCCTAATCCTTATAGGACCCTCCGTCAAATAGATACAGAAACTTAAATCATTTAAATCCTATAGAGATTTGGGCAGAGTTTCCTATGCATCTAAACCAAATCTGAATATACAACATGTGTATAATAACCTGTACAATCACACAACTAATCAAATACCTTACTTTCCCTACAACACGTATTCATAGGATCACACATTGTCATATCATCCATGATTTCAACACGACACATTTTATCCAAACATTTCAAATTCAGAAGGAGATGCCATCTAGGACCTATACATATTCAAAGTATCAAAATAACGCGGAAGCAACTAAATCCATAAGTCAACCTGCGGAAGCAAGAACAGAACATACATCTTGATATAACATTTTTCACATTATCATAATAAACATTGTTCATTTCAAAATACTAGCCGAAGAATCCAAAATCCTTTGATCCATCGAAGTCCTTCAAGGTCTTTAAAACTTACGAGTCTTTCCTTCTTCTAGCTAATTCTGATTTCGATCCTTTTCAAATCTTTATTTATCTGAATGAGAGAATAGAAAGCAATGAGTGAGCATAACAGCTCAACAAATATATCCAAAGTAGTGAAAACATACAATATATATATTTACAGAATATATACGTATTTTTAGAAGAGAACTTAAAAGGGATGCGGGTGAATCATGCATGCAGGCGAGAGAAACAGAAGCATAAATACGATGCAGAGTATAAAAAAACCAATTACGATGCAGGATACCAGAGAAACCATGATTGCAGATCCTTAGTTCTTCGTTCAGAATTCGGTTCAGAGTTCATATTTTACAGTATTAAGTTATCTTTTAAATTTATTATCTTCCACACTTCACATCTTGAAGGTAAGATGGTTCTTATTCAATTTAATCCTTTATATATCCTCCATACTTTATATCCCGAGGGCAGGGTGGTTCTTTTTATTTACTTTAATCTTGATATATCATCTATACTTTACATCCCGAGGGTAGGATGAATCTCTGTTCACTTTTAATCTTTACACACTCTCCATACTTTACATTCGGAGGACAGGATGGTACTTTTTATTTACTTTAATCTTGACATACCCTCCACATTTTACATCTCGATGGCTAAATGAATTTCTGTTCATTTTTAATCTTTACACACCTTCTATACTTTATATCTCGAGGGTAGGATAGTTTCTTATTCAGTTTATTCCTTTATATACCCTCTATACTTTACATCTCGATAGCAAAATGGTTTTTTTTATTTACTTTAATCTTAACATACCATTAATACTTTATATCCCGACAGGATGGTTTTTATTCACTTTTATTCTTTACATATCCTCCATACTTTACATCCCAAGGAAAGGATGATTCTTCGGTATTATTCAGTGTTTCGATATAGTAACCTAAGGGTGAGGTTATTGACTTTTTATGCTAGAAATCCTATTAATTTACTTAACTGAGGATATTCTTATCTTTATTTCCTTAGTCTAAACTCTCTGTACCTCAAAAACCATTTTAATTCATACGATTTTACCTTCAGCCAGTTTCAAGGCTTCTCTATGATCTAACGATACAGTTTCAGATTAATTCCTCAACTGTAATTTATCAGATAAATTTCATCAAATCTCTAATTAGCATTTCCATATTAGGATTCATACCTTTCTTCTTATTCTTTAACTCTCAGTTTATCATATTTCAATCGGCCAATTAAATTTTAATCAGTAATCTTTTATATAGTTTTAGAACATCCCAAAAGATTAACAGTACCTTCCTATGAGACTTTTCAGATTAAATCTTAATCGGTAATCCTTCAGATAGTTTCAGAACATCCCAAAAATTTAACAGTACATTCCTATGAGACTTTTTAGACTAAATTCACCTCATGGGCCTTAACATATTACAGAATCACAATTACATCTCAAAAATCTAGGGAACTAAAGCATTGAATCCCTAAATTTTGACATAGGGTTTCACACGAAACTGTCAGATCATAATCGGATACCAAACACATACACAATAATGAAATCAAGGCCATATAATGCGATACATACAGGTAAACAAGAAATTTATCCGATTAATTTACAGAATCATATTTTATTTACATAAAACATAGAGAAACAGTATTTTAGTGTATAAATACATATTCAGAGATACTAAAAAGCAATAAAAATAGAAAATAGCCTCCGAAAAACACTTACCTTAGTCTGCTCTACCGTTATTTTTATTTGGATTATAGTGGAACGACCAATTTTTCCTCTTTCTTCCCTTTTCTTCCTCTCCCTTCTTTGCTACTGGTCGCCCGTGCTTTGCCAAACCCTCCCCTAACTCCCCTTTTTATAAACGAAATCAGGGTCGGTGGCTAAAAATCACACCTGTACTTAAGCGTGCTATAGGCACACGGCGAGTGCAAGATCACTGCTGAGCCTCGCTCGAGCGCAGTAGACTCCTGGCCAGTAGACCCTTACTGGATTTTGACACCTGCTACCTCGCTTGAGCACGCGGCAGGCGCCTAACTACTGTGTGACAGATCAATATGCAGCAACCAGTTTTTCACACTTTTTACTTCCGTAACTCATTCTTCCGTGCATATTTAGCATCATCTTGATTATTATTATTTTAATTACTTTTAAATTATTATATTTCGAGTTCAGGATCTCATAAGAGGGCTCTCTATGCTCATGGGACTAACCTTTTGATCTGGGGTTATAGCTCGTATACCCCATCATGAAGGATCTTCGAGGCTAGAAATGGTCCCCACCAAGAGGGGGACTAATTGTCCCAATTCGAAGGCTTATGCCTGCGGCCTCTACACTATGAAAGATTAGGTCCATCATGCTAAATCGACTACATGATTTTGGATGTCAAGCTTTTATCGCCGACATGCGACTTGCAGGTACTAAGGGGGGACCTCGCCTGGCACGCTTGCGGCGTCTTCTGGCGTGAAACATCGTATGCGAGGGGTTGAGGACCATCTAGGTCGACAAAGTTTCTACTGGTGTTGCATGAAGCTTCTTCCTAGATAGAGGCCCCCTTCTTGTCATGGGAACTGTGTAGATTACGTTGCTCTGGGCTTTCATTCCATATCCTAAGACTCTGATGGCCAGCCTTAACTGGGCCCTGTCGCTCAGACCCTAAGGTCGTCAGGTCGATGGATATTCTGAGAAGGCTATGCTTCTTTTCGATCTCTCCTCCTAGATGCTGAGGTTTGAGAGTTAGAGGGTAGAGCCCTCAATGCTGCACCTTTGGATGGGTACGAACGGTCTGGGGTTGCTTGGGACACAATGCATCTCTGGGTGTCGAGTGTTGGCACCTTAGGGGCCAGTCATTCGTCCTCATGACTACTTGTAAAGGGGTCGTAGCCAAGGAAGATGACGTCTATGGCAGGTGCGCTAACTCGTGCTCCGACATTAGTCATATTTACTCTTGTAGGAGTGGTGGTTAGACTTTTTTATTATTTTCACAGACGGCATAAATGATGCGTCATTGGATTTGGATTATAAAACGAGTTAGGGTACTACTTGATCTTCCCTGGGATCAAGTTGAAATGGATCTGATCTTTGTTATTTTGAATTTGGATCTTGCACAACACAATTAATGAATAAAAGGTCAGAGAATGACAAGACTTATTCTTCGATATATTCTCCAATGTTCAAGTTAGAAATCTTTTACAAGTAGATAGAAAGATAAGAAAAAATAATAATATGAATAAAAGGTCAGAGAATGACAAGACTCATTCTTCGATATATTTTTCGACGTTCAAATTAGAAATCTTTTACAAACAGATAAAAAGATAAGAAGAAATAATAATATGTGGATGTATGTAGTAGGCAATTGAGTGTTAGTGGAGGATTGAGTTTCGGTGAGTGCTTTTAGTTAGGTAGCAGCTTTGAAGCGAAGGATTAAGTTTCGATGAATGTGCTTGGTTGAGAAGCGGCTTTGAAGCGCAGATTGAGTTCTAATAAGTGCGCTCGATTGGAAAGTGGTTTTAAGGTAGAGGATTAAGCTTTAGTGAGTGTGCTCAGTTGAGGAGCAGTTTTGAGACGGAGGATTGAGCTCTGGTGAAGTGATCGGGTAGGAAACAGTTTTAAGATGGAGGATTAGTTCTAGCAGTGTACTCGATTGAGGAGTAATTTAGAGATAAAAATTTGAGTTTTGACAATGCGCTCGACTGAGAAGCGATTTTGAGATAGAGGACTGAATTCTGATGATACACTTGATTGAGGAGTGACTTTGAGATGAAGATTGAGCTCCAACGGTGCACTTGGCTGAGGAACGATTTTGAGATGGATGACTAGGCTCCGGCAATGCACTTGGTTGAGAAGCGGCTTTGAGAGGTGATGCACTCATAGGCCGAGTGGTTTGTGAGAAAGAAGATCAATACTTTAGAGATACTTGTCAGTTTGAATTCTTTCCCTCTGAATTGTCTGGAGCCCCCTCCTCGCAGGAGAGAGAGAGGGATTTATAGCTTGGGGCCGGTATAGCCTTCCTTGAGCTTCACAGTTGATGTCTGCTCTCCCCGTTGTCTCTTTGGTCGTGCCAATGAATTAGAATGGTAATCATGGCCTTTTATTAGGGACAGTGGATGATTGCGCGTGACATCTCGGGACAACCACTGCACGGGTGGAGGCCCTATGGGTATTGGCTAGGTTGCGAGGACAACTGTCGTGGAGGGCACCACATGGCAATTTTCATCTAAAAAGATTTATTGAATAATAATTGTCATCTTGGGGATGATACACAATCATGGGACAACATTCTGGTGTATTTATTAAGTTGGCTGACATGGCAAGTGTGGCTTGCTCACATGCGCTGAACTGTAAAGGCTGTTGGCCGTGGAATTGGAGGGTCGGTGGCTGAGTCAGGGCCCTCGAAGCTCCAGTTGCTCTTTCCTTACTGGGCGGCCCCGGGTTGACCCGCTTGAACCAGCCACGTTGCCTTTCGGATCTCAAATTGAGAAAATATTCTATTGGGTTAGAGCTGTTAGGACGCATGCTATTGGGCTACGTTTGGCAGGTGACTTCAAAGGCCCACATCTCATTGAGTAAATTTGGGTCACATAGTTTGGGTCTTGGGTCTTGAAATTTTTCTTCTAGAATGCGACTTTCAGGACGCTATTTGATTATAGGTCTGATTTTAAGCCAGCTCACGGGTTACTGAACCCATCACTTTAAATAAAAATTCAGAAGTAGATATTAAATACGTACCAAGTACATATCTCTTAAAACATCAATGAGCCCAAATTCATATTTTGAGAGCCTAAAATTTCACTTACCAAACAAAAAATAAAATTAGCGTAAATTTATTTATTTACTGGTAACTAATCAGCCTAAATTTCATGCAAAAACAAACGAAGAACAATGGGAGACAAATCATTAACAACCACCGTTATGATAAATATTTCATTATAATTTATTTGCATATTTTTTTATTTATAGAATTCAATTTTATATATTTTTTAATAGCAGGTAAATTCTAGACAAGGAGACAAGCACCATTACTCTTTAAAAAAATCTATGAACAGTTGGATAACAGCATCCGACGCTGCCGCAGGAGGCGCTGCAGTGGAGGAGGAAGGGGAGGAGCCGGCGGAGGAAGCGGCCAAGACAGTGGACGCCAGGCAACCTTCGCTCCTAGACCGGGTGATCGGATAAGACACCACGTTGTTATGAAACTGACGTGGACAGCGTCCGCCCCAGGATTTATGGAGAGCGCAGCCGCAGTTGCGGTGGTAGGGGCGGCGTTTCACCTCGGTGTGGTTGCCGGAGATGCACCCTTCGTGCACTCCCCAGAAAAGAACACCGTCTACGGCGCCAGTGCCGGCCATCGCCGCCTTTTTCTGTGAAGTTTCAGAATATGTGAAGCTTTGCCACCTTTGCTTTTATAGGTACGGACTGAGGTGAAGGGGAGACGGGAGTTAGAAAAAGCCGCT
>JAODPA010067840.1:0-10424 GCA_025585075.1 Nepenthes mirabilis | reverse complement strand
AACAGGAAGGAGAAGGAAGAAGAGAGAAATGGGGGAAGAAGGAAGGCAAGGTGGGGGAGGAAGGAGATCAAGGCCCATATGGAAACTTTGGGCAAATCCTAACCGGCTTCTCCTCCTTATATAAGGCAGCATTAGAGTTAGGGAAGGAGGAGGAACGGGGGAGAAGGAGAACGCACGAAGCCAAAGAAAGCCATCGCTGTCGATCACGAAATTGAGGAAAGTAAAATTCCCACCTTGCAAAATAAACTCTTCATTCATTCTTGATTGTGAGATTCAGACCCTGAAACGTGATGATTATGGAATAATTTTATGGATGAAAATTATATTTGGGATTAAATATAGTGAAAAATTTGATACCGAAGCAAAATGAGCAAAACCGATTAAAGGGGAGACCAGTGCTTGACGTGCGCTCAAGCACCGGTGAGGCACAATTTTACGCAAGGGACGGCCTAAGGATCACTCGAGGCAAGGCGGGGGCGGCGTATGGGGACGAGAAGGGAGCTCGAGCACCCCATCGAGCGCAAATTTGCGTAAAGGGAGCGCTCGAAGAGTGCTCAAGGCGCGCTCGAGCTCCCCGAATGATATTAAAGGGGCCGTGCGTGATTTCTTCAGCATTTTGCGACGTCCCAGCAGAGAACGGATGTGACAGACCAAATTATTTTTCCAATAAATAACCTCCGTCAATGGTAACACAAACTAAAGCCCATAATTAACCTATGGATTCTATAGAAATTTCGGCAGAGTTTCCTCTACAATTGGACGAAAACTAAAAATACAACCAGTTTAAAAACATCCTGTACAAGCACACAACTAATCATTATTGAATGTTTGGCTTACAACATACAACACAGAATCATATAACTGTCATATCATCCATGGCTCCAGCACAGTAACCCTATCTACTATACTGGATCTAGAGAGATGCCATCTAACAAAACTCAAATCTAGAAATATTAACATAACATAAATCTGGAAGTATAACTAAATCATCAAAACCTGCGGAAGTATAACAAAATCATAATATAACAATAAGCCACATCCATCCGTGAGTGGCTGTTTACATTCTAATATGATAAACATAACCTAATCTTCAAGTTTCGATATCCAACAACTCCCTTCAATGCAAGTCTCTCTCCTTACTCTAACTAATCTGGCGCGAGCTAAGTGTTCTCATCTGGAAGGAAAAACAACAAGGGTGAGCGTACAGCTCAGCAAATGTAATTATAACTCACTAACAATCATGATAACGATGAAAGCAACAACTAGGATGGGAGAAAAGTACAAGATGTCAATAATCGGGAATCATGAAAGGAAACAGGGAACATCTTAGAACATTAGATTCTCGCAGTTACATCAATTAGGCATTATTTATTTTCATCATTATATCATCTTTGCGGACCCGGTCTAGTAGGCCATACTAACCAACGATGCGAGAGAACGAGGAAAGGAATGTGTTCGCTACACATTCTAAAGCCACGGCTACATTTTAGGTCTGCAGCACTCGACCATCAGTTGCATCTCCATTATGCAACACTCAACGAACGACTACATCTCCACTATGTAGCGTTCAACTAACGTCTACATTTTAGGCCTGTAGCACTCGGCCATCTCAACACGCCCCATATCCCCCGGGGACCAGGGCAATCCTCGTTCTTTCACAGTAATTTCCTAAAGCGTACCACAAACATCACCCGCTCTTACGAGCAGCCAGAATACGTGGCCATGTATTCCTCGAATTCACACCGCAATGGACATAGTAAGCTAAAGCATACTACCCCTATGAATCATGGTCTTAGTTTCAAGGTTAGTTTCAACACTTGGAGAGAAAAATCCACATTTGCCATACACATTCACAACTCAAAAAATCCCATTCCCATCACATACATCTCCATCAGGGAGATCATTCCATCACAATGCACAATGTGGATTCCCTTCCATTTACTTGCTCGGTTCGCAACTTTCTGTGGGACTCAATCCCGTTATTATAATTCAATTCATGTTCACAAGAGAATTCCGAATTTCATACCTTTGATAATCACGTATCATTTTAGAAGCCTCCTGGACTCGTTTCCTTGCTTCCGGTGCCCAAATACACATTTTCGGGGCTTACACTTTAACACAACATTTAGACATCACTTTCATAACAATCAAACAAGCGCAACGCATGTAAATTTCAGATTTATTTTCAGATGAACAGTGTCAGGCCTCTTTTAGAGCATCTGGAAGCCGCGAACGGTTCGATACTTGTGAAATCGGGCGTCCAGTTGATACATATGCACAATTGGGACATGGTGATTCATCTTTTGGGGTCGATTCAACATACACAAAGGTGGAAACATGCAATTTCTCCCTTTACACATGGATGAACAGTGTGAGGGCCAATTTAGAGGGCCCCGACACCGCGATCGGGTCGAAACGTGTGAGATCAAACTCGCGGCCGACATATATATGCATTTAGGACGTGGGGATTCATATTTAGGGGTCAATTTCATGATACACCGAAGGGAAACGAGAAATTTCTAATTTCACGGGTTAGGGTTTCGGTAAAGCCAAACCAACTGAATCGGACACGATTCGAACAAATAACTACATATTCTTGGATCTCAAGGCATGGGCTTCATGATTCTAACGTTCATGATGGGTATCGACACAAAATACCCAACAAAATTAAGCAAAATATCAAAAGAGAACGAGAAGTGAGTATGAGAACACTTGCCTCGACGCATGCTTTCACCTTTATAACTAACTCTCGGACGGATTCGGACTCCACGGCCTCAATCTCTACCTTTCTCTCACTAAAACCGACGCTCCCTCTCTTTCTAGAAGCTTCCGGCTCATGTAAAAAATGAGGAAAAGAGAAGCAGCCGCGACTTAAAAAGGCACCACCGCTCAAGCGCACCTCGAGCGAGCACCAGGCGGGCGCAATTCTGAAAATCGCGCTCTATCGGAGCTCGAGCGGCCAACGGGCGGGCCCAATTCTGAAAATCGTGCTCGAGCCATGGTTTTTTCCTACTTTATATAAATGCTTCTGTTCTTCTGATAATATCATGGTTTTTCTATTCTAACGTAATTATATTTGGTATGAAAGCATGAACTGTGATTATTGAAACCTGTTTATATCGAACTAGGCTTTCTCATAATTTCTGTATATGTTCCTATTCCTTGATAGTTCTTATGACCTTCTACATTTATGTTCTATATATGAGTATTATATTCTACATGTTTTGGTACCTTATTAGGTTTCGACTCACTCTTTACTATTTTTTTCTCCAAATAAGACTGTAGAGCTGGTATAAGATGAGAGAGAGTAATTTAAAGTTTAAGCTGAAAACTTTTGGAGACCTGAAGTATTTTGAAGAATCTTGAAAAGATACAGTTTGAATGTAATTGCCTAATTTTATAGATAGATATTGTATACATGGATCTTGTATATGAAATGTATGTCATGTATGTGATGAAACAAGAAATATTACTTCCATAAGTTTATTGTTCTGCTTTCATTATATATTTTCTGGATTCTTTACAGGTCCTAGACGGCATCTCTTGTATGTTTTTGGTATAGTGCATAGGATGGATAAATTAAAGCCATGGATGGATATGGCCTTGTGATCCTGTGAATGTGTGTTGTATGATGTAGATTATAATATTTGGTTAGTTGTGTGCTTATTCTGGTCCTGTATTTGTGTTGTGGTCATAAGTTGAGTATTGGATATCGGGTATGTTCTGTACAGATTATTATATACAAATTGTTTGTATTCAGTTTTGCCCAATTTTAGAGGAAACTATAACCATTTTTTTCCTAAAACCTTAAGTTGGAATTTGGGCTTCTGTTCCTATTTTTTGTAATGACAAAAAAATTCTGAGGACAAAAAAATCGTTCCGTTACAATTGGTATAAGAGAAACGATATACCTTAATAATGATCTGAATTGTAAACGAAAGTGTAGAAAACGATTCTGACTGATTGAATTAGTAGGCATGGACATAGAATGGTTAGGTCCTAAGCATCATGGCTAGCCTAAGTAGGTCAGAAATAGACTAAAAATTAATGATTATGCAAAATGATATTGATTTCAAGTTTAGGCAAATCGAATTGAGTTGGAGGTTCAGATGAAACCGTTTAAAGTTGAGTAATGATAGGAGCATTCGAGTTGCTCAACGTTTGGATTGATGATAAGTTGAGCTTAATGTATTGAAGAAAGTAACTAAGGCTCTTGATTGTCTAGATAAGGTTCAGCTAATTAAGATAAGGTAAAGCTGATCGTGGGATCTTTAGTGTCACGCCTCATCTCTTAGGATGTTTCTGGGATGGTCGGAAGATGAAACCAGTCATTAATGATAATAAGGGAATAAGTTTATATGTGTTCTAAGATTCCAGACTGAAACTTGAGGATGACAACCCCTGAGGGGCAATCGTTGTCTGAAGAGACTATGAGTTTCGAAGTCCAGTTGGGGTTTGTGAATAAATTAATCTTGATGAAGTATTAATATGATCTAGATGGCAAATTGCCATGCTAGAACTAATAATTTTGAAAGGAATGATCTGAACTGTAATTAGGCTCGTGTCTCAGATGAATTGCAAAAGAAGTAATGAAACTAATATAATGGTGCTTACAAGTTATGTAATGAGGTGTGTGCTAAATATAGATGGCGTATTATGCCACATCTAGAAAGTTATTAACCGGATGAAAAAATTTAAGGAAACTGTTAAAGAGAAGATTTGCCAATCTGATTGATGAAGATAGATGTTGTTGAGGTTGTGTTAAGATTGGAAATGATCTTGAGGATTCAAGTATAATCGATGAGGATATTTGGTGAACTTTGAAATAATCAGAAGTTAATGATTTGATGATTGGGAGTCTCTGAGATTCAAATACCCGTAAGATAGGTGAAAGATTACTACGAACTGGTCTCGCTATCGGAACAAGTATGGTTATGAAAATATGAAAGAAGAGCCCCTGTGATTTTGTTTGAGGTTGATCGAATAGTAAAACCCCTGGGTTTCAATCAGATTTTTGTAAAATTGAGTGGTCCGACTAGAATGAATAAATTTGCTTGACAATGAAATATTAAGTTGCTAAATGTTAAAATTTTGTTGGTAACTGAGAATTGTGACAAGTAGTTAGATGAGTATTCGACTGGAAAAAGGAATATTTGTTTCATTTGATTGATATGGCGAATAAGTGGAATTGATGATCTGAAAATTATCTTTCAGTAGTGAGAATCCTTTTAGTGTTGAAAAGATACTCGAGGATATTTGTGTAATTTACATAGAAAGGATATGATGCCCTGTAAATAGGTTACGTGTTCAGAATGATAGGCAAAGTCGATCGAATTGAGGATATATATTGAGTCTAATTTGAAAATGGACTGCCCTTTTTTAAGTTAGTAAATGACTATTTGAGAATTTAGTTATGAAAGTTTTGAGGAATATATATATTTGGAGGCAAAGACCAAACCAAACTGTTATAATGGGCGGATTAGAGGCAATTGAAATTGGTATTAGTCTCTCAGGATTTGTACAAAATCAGAAGTGCATCGGTTAGAAGCTGTTGAAGGAGATTTAAGGCCTCTTGAAAGTAGGAATTAACTAATAGGCCAAGCAAGTTGCTAAGTAAGTTAGCACAGGTGGTAATATTCCTGAAGAAGATTAGAATCTTATCATTTTGCATTAATAGGTATCTACCCGTGAGCAAAGTGTGGGAGGAACCTGTAGTTTGAACTTATTTTCCCTCGTGATTGAAAATTTTATAATAAGGTCCTTATCTTGAGAAATTATGGATGATGTCTTGGGAGGAAATTAATGTCTTGCAAATCTAAAAGTTGAGAACTGCAATTGGTCGATCTCGGTGTATTCGAGGAAGGTGAATGTTAAGATTGATAGTTGATGTCAAAAGTCCCCATTCAGGAATATATAGAAGTGCCTTGGAGATAACTCTGATCTGATAATTTTAAGAATTGTGACGATGAGCCCTGATAATCGTTAAGGAAACTCTAAGATTACGATTTCATGTATCGTTTGTGGATCGATACCTTTGGGATAAGTGGGAGTGGAATTCCAAATTAGAATTGCTTTTCCATTAGCCGGAATCAGCAATTAGAAGTCTGGGTTTGAGAATTTGTAAGTATTGCTTTGAGAGATGGTTTTATCTAATAAATTAAGGGTCAAAATGGTTATGTTATGATGAAAGATGATTTTAGAAATTGAAAATGGATAGACCTGTCTAAGGAGTGTGTAGATGAATTTCGATATCTTGAGAGAAAATGAGCATATGTTTTGGTAATGGATGTTAAAGATTTATAGATTTAATATGCCTTTAGTGTTTCATAGGAAACGGGAAAGGAAATTGTGGATAAGGTCAATTTCTTCGGGTAATAGGATATCACATTCCTGAGTTGAAAAGTAGAATTATGTTCTAAATGTTGGGACTATGAAGTTTTCAGATGAGAAAACCCTTGTGGATTTGTGTCAAAATGACCCACTAAGTATGATTATGGAGGATGTGTTCAGGATTAATCCAGCTTATCGATATGATAATAAGATCTGAAATTGCTCAGTGTGGAAATTTTGAAATTTTGAGGTTGCTAAGTGTTAAAATCTTGAAAATTTAAGGCAATGATTTAGAATTGTATCGAAATTTTGATGGCTGTTATAGTTAGAACTTTTGTTCTGTGGTGAATTGAGGATCTGTGAAGATTATTTTTGGTGTTATGGCTATCTTAAAATCGGTTTTCATTAAGGTTATTGTGTAAATTAGGTGTTCAAAATGAAAAATGTATCTAATGAAAATGTCGATTTGATGACATACTAACAAAATGTGGAGGATGTAAAGTATCCTTTCTTAGATACTTGATTTTAATTTCAAATTTATATCAAAATCTTAACCGAACTCTGTAAAGGAACTGGGATTTTAGGTTAAAAATGTGATAGCAAATGGTAATCGGTTGATTGAAAAGTTGGATGATTTGATCAGAGTGCATAGCAGAAGTAATCGGATAATTAGTCCCTATCTATTAAGAGTTAAATTTTGAAATTCGAGGAGAATGCTCCAAATTTGAGGCTTAGTATAGATAGAAGTGTGGGATTTATAACCTGTTTAATGTTTAGAACCAAATTGGAAAATAGTTAATGAATTGGATTTGTTTTCGGGTTTGATGAATTTAGATGAGTATAGAATGGTCAGGTACTAATGATCAGGACAGTTTGAAAATTTAAGGTTTTTCAAGGTAACTACCTTAATTTGAGAATGATTTGGAGATGTTAGGAAGGTTTTTCGTAATTAAAAAACTCGATGATTGTTAAATTTCGAGGATGAAATTTCTATAAGCGGGGGAGAATGTGAGATCTCAACCCCAAAATGTGATGATTATGAAATAATTATGTGGACAAAATCATATTTAGATTTAATTATAGTGAAAAATTTTGTACCGAAATGAAAATGAGCAAAACCGGTCAAATGAGGGACCGGCGCTTGACGTGTGCTCGAGCGCCGGTGCGGCGCAATTTTGCGCAAGGGATCGCCCAAGGATCGCTCGAGGCAAGGTGGGGGCGGTGTATGGGTACGAGAAGGGCGCTCGATGGTCGCTCGTGCACCCCATCGAGCTCGAATTTGCAAAAAGGGAGTGCTCGAAGAGTGCTCAAGGTGCGCTCGAGCGCCCTGACTGATATTAAATGGCCAGTGTGCGATTTCTTTAGCATTTTGTGATGTCCCAGTAGAGAACGGAGGGAGAGAAGAGGGAAAGGGGAAGAGACAAAGAGGAATCTGGCCGTTTTACTTCGATCCGGGTAAAAGTAACGGTAGATCGGGTTCAGGTAAGTGCACATCGGACGTCATTTTCTATTTTTACCGCTTTTGAATATCTCAATTTCGTTATTTATGCTCTAAATCTCTAGTTCTTCGATATTTGACATGACTAATGAATGAATATTTTGACTTTTGGACTAGATTTCATATTTATGCATGTATATTGTGATTAATAACTCTGATTTCGTGATTTGGCTCACTTTTTGCCTCCATTTCGTGTCCAGACAGTGTGCTGCAAACCCTAGCTCAAAAAATTATAAATTTTTGATTTAAATGCATGATTTTGTATGTATATTTGGAATTATGGCAACGATTTCATGAATAAATATGTGTTTGATTTAAGCTCAGAAGTTTTATATGGAACCCTAGAACAAAAATTTGAAAAATCATATTGGTAACTTGGAATTTTAATGATTTAAATGTTAATTGTTGCCTTGTAATGTTCATCGAATGATTTGTATCTGAAAACTCTACATGGAACTGTATTATTGAACTATGAAAACTTCTGAAATCGTCTAAAAGAGTAACTGAATGAAACTTGGACTTGGCCATTTAATATGATGAAATTTTGGTTATGGAATTCTGAACAAGTGCATTTAACTAAATTAATCAGTGAGAAAATCGGACCTAGAATTATCGTACAGTTAGATAAGGTTCTTCGGCATGCCTTAGAATGTTACGGTTATGGTAATCGAGGATACTATCGAACCATCTAACTATCAAATAGAAATATATACTATCAAACTATCGGCCTTTGATTGTGTGGAATGAATACAATCTATCATCGATTATTCATTCTTCAGCTAGTAGAGTATACTAAATGGGTCCCTAGAATATCGAACAAGAATTTCTGAAGAACAAATGAGATTTGGAATTATTTTATGGATTCTGATAAGTGTTTAAATAGAATTATATTTCTTGCTTTCTGTAAATGCTTCTATTCTTTTGATAATATCGTGGTTTTTCTGTTCTAACGTAATTATGTTTGGCATGAAAGAATGAACTATGATTATCAAAACCTATTTATATCGAACTAGGCTTTCTCATAATTTTCGTATATATTCCTGTTCATTGATAGTTCTTATGACCTTTTGCATTTATGTTCTGCATCTAAGTATTATATTCTACATGTTTTGGTACCTTATTGAGTTTCGACTCACTATTTACTGTTTTTTTTTCTCCAGATAAGACTGTAAAGCTGGTAGTAGACGAGAGAGGGTAATTTAAAGTTTAACCTAAAGACTTTTGGAGAATCTTGAAAAGATACAGTTTGAATGTAATTGCCTAATTTTGTAGATAGATTTTGTATACATGGATCCTATATATAAAATGTATGTCATGTAGACGATGAAACAGGAAATATTTCTTCCGCATGTTTATAGTTCTGTTTTCACTATATATTTTCTGGATTCTGTACAGGTCCTAAATGATATCTCTTATATGATTTCAGTATAGTGGATAGGATGGATAAATTAAAGCCATGGATGGATATGGCCTTGTGATCCTGTGAATATGTGTTGTAGGATGTAGATTATGATATTTGGTTAGTTTTGTGCTTATTCTAGTATTGTATTTGTGTTGTGGTCATAAGTTTGAGGATCAGATATCGGGTATGTTTTGTACAGATTATTATACACAGGTTGTTTGTATTCGATTTAGTCAAATTTTAAGAAAAACTCTACCCATTTTTTTCCTAGAACCTTAAGTTGGGATTTGGGCTTCTGTTCCTTTTTTTTGTAATGACAAAAATTCTGAGGACAAAAAAAACCATTCTGCCACATTGTTAATATTGAATCTCTGATTTTATGCTTGAGTTGGTGGGAAAACGGCAAAACTGAGGGTTTCAAATTTGGGAACCTGGGTGCAGAGCCACAGCTCGTTGAAAGCATAATCGATACCTTGGGTTTAATGATAAATTAGGGTTTTCATAAATTGTCCATTGAAGCTACAAAGTGTCGGTTTTACATGTCATACTCCCTAATTTTGGGGATTCGGTGCTATTGTTGGGAAATAGAGCACTGTGCCCTGTTTTCGTTTTTTCCGGCTAGGTTCAGGGACCGAAGGTAGCTATATAAATTGAACCCCGTTATTTTATAAGTAAATCCTTCCATTCGCTCTGTTGATGATTACTTTCTTGTTGCAAACATTGATTTTGAGGAATTCGGTTGTGTCTTTTGATGCCTAAATTAGAACATGGGTAAATAGAGCCACGGCTCGAATGAAAGGGAAACCGAAAATTGGGAGGGTGGTCACTGACGTTGGGGGTTGAATAATTTGTAAAATCATGTTACAATTTCTCTCAATTTACATAGTTGAAAGTGAAAGTTGAGATTCCTTTGCCTGGATGAGAACCGAATGATAGGTGGATAACAGAGTATTGGGTTTGGTTGCAAAAATGGATCTGTTGGGTAAATGGGAAGTACACGATACATATGAATCTGTTGTGCGAGTTCTGTGATAGAGATGGTGAGAAGTGGATTGGCAACTCAAGTGCGTGTGCTTGGTTCAGCGTGTGGGTGTTGCCGACAGTGTGTGCACTGTATGCGTGTGTGAGGATAAGCAACATGTGCTACTGTGTGTTCATCCAGAAGTGTGTCCATGGGATGGTGCATTATGTATA
>JAODPA010067839.1:0-10424 GCA_025585075.1 Nepenthes mirabilis | reverse complement strand
AATAAAATTCAAATTTTAAAAAATTATTTAAATGTTACTTTTTGATGGGTACGGTTGGAGTGGGCCCACCTAAGAAGCCGATTAGTCCAGAAGAATCGCAACCCATTAACCCAAAGACGGTCAATGCCCCAGTTAACTAGAGAAGGTCTTCAGGCAATCGGGTGCGACCGAAACCAGATGCAGCCCAAGTCAAGAGCGGCCCACGAGATCTTTCCTGCGTGTAACGGTTATCTGCCCTAATTGGCCGTAATACTGAGAATCTCTCCAAATGGTAACCTCATTTAAAATAAAAGCTTCCAAATCAGTGCACATTTCGGAAGGAAAGCACTCAAATTAGTACACGACTCACAATGAAAGTTTCGGCATTCATAGCATGCAACATCTCCACAGAGAAAAAAATCCTCCTTCCCGATCGTTACAGTTTTGAATGGCTCCTACATCCACTGGATGGATGGAAAAGATCCCCTTCAGACGGTTGGTAACCCATCTTATTGCTTAAGAAAGGTGTCGAGGTTCGACGACTATTAAAAGTCCTAGGGACACATTCTAAAGGCATGCTCTCTCTAGTACTCAAACTCGTGCGAATAATCCATCTTTTAAGCAACCAATTGCTATTCTTTTTACCACTACTTGTTCTCAACGAACCTAGTAGTTTGAAAAGTCACTCTCCATGAGCGCACTACGACCTAAAGTTACTACACATTGAGCGCACCTCCAAACTAGACTTACAAATTTTCTTCCTAACTTCAATTCTAACATACTCTATTTTTACCTTCTTCATCTTAGAAGGAAGATTATTAACTTAAGTATTAGAGGATAAATCGGAGAGCGAGTTCTACCGTTTTTTTTTAACTTTTCATCTTTTATTGTGGTATGTAGGATCCAAACCACGCAGGATGGAGACCGAACCCAACATCAGCACGACCCCAAGGAGTAGCTGAACCCAAATCCGTCTAAGAATCGAATCTAGAACGTATCACTTTTTAAAATAGAAGATAATATAACATGTCCCCCTATAAGGCTCTCTCTTGGGTGGGTGTTTTCTTTTTAAATGGTTGTTTTAAATGAGAAAATTTTCACATATGAGATATAAATTTTAAAAACTTACTGTAATACATTTTAAAATTTTGGATTAAAATTTGAATTAGGGAGCCATATAGTTCTACTGGGAGATCCGAAAAGTGATATGTCCAATCTTCACAACTTCAAATCCGAATTCTATGCCCTACAACAGAATGAACGAGAGGTAAGATGTATACGAGACTTACTCCTCAATATATTTTTTGACATTTAAATCAATGATCTTTTTAGATAGATGGAAAGATAATGAGAAAATAGATGCTGGAATTGAAAGATGATGGGAATAAGAGAGGATTTGGAAGGCTATGCTCCACTTCGTGCACCCAAATGTTCGAGTGTCTTTTGCTTCTTTTCTTCCTCCTCTTTCTTTTATTTGGAAGATGTATTTATAGGTGGGAGTCCTATTCTGCTCGATAGCATTTGAAATCATTGCACATATTTAGACCCGTTTTGGAGCAGTTGTTGAAAAGTATTACTTTTGGTATGTAATTGTCATCCCGATTTACTGAGGCAACTATCTGGTATTAATGATGGGACCATTTTGATCGTTTTTCGGATCGGGGTATTAATTGGCTCGTGATTATTTTTCTATTTTTAGTAATCGACTGCACGAATTAAACATTTCAATTCATACCTCTGGGAGTTATTATTCAATTGTCCGTGCTAGTTTTGTTTCTTCTTTGTCTGGGCCATTGAAACCCTTGGTCTTGATCCAAGTTTGCAATGGACTGATCCACCTTGAAACATACTTATCATTAGCCCCCAATATTAGGAGATTTGAATCCAAACTCCCAGTATGTCACTGAATGTATGCCAGCTGGTGTGCCATCAATGTGCATCTCTGCTGTGGATATTCTTCTAATCTAGGGTCCTATTTGGCAGGATTTAATTCTATACTTTTAATGACAGTGATTCGTTATCTTCTTTGAACCGGTAGCCAGCTGGGTCTTCGTTTCGGCTATAAATTGAGAAGTCTTCTTTAGTTTGCATCATGATGCACTCCTTTTCTCATTCAGTTGCATGAATATGTCATACTTGCAGTTGTGAATAGGTGACGCTGAAGCGGGCGGTGGAGTTACTTCTAGTTCCAAGATCATAACCCTAGGAGGCATTTGAAAACTGTCTTGATTACCCTCATTTATAGAAAAATTACCTTGATTTTTCTCTTTTATGTTCGTTTCCAAAACCAGGCCTTCGCGTTGTAACAAGGGCCTCAGCCCTATAATCCCTCTTGAGGTGATCCAAGTGGCTGTTGTGAGTATGGGTAGATAATTTTTGCTTTCTTTTCCTTTCTCTACGATATTTTTGAAGTTACCAAAGAGGAGTTTTTATTATTCGGGTCATTGTCATGTGTCTTTCTTTATTTTACATGAGTTATATTTTTACTATTTTAAACTTGTACATCATGAAAGGATTTGACAAATGGAACTTCTCGAATGATAATTCGTTTTCTCTGTATGGCTTCAATATGTGTGTATTTTTTGAGTAATTGATCCTAAGTGGAGTGCCGACCATGTGCTTGAATGTCGTTTCTCGTTCCTTAATTACTAACAATCTGATAATTTAAACATCTAATAACTTAAACTTCTGATAATTTGACGCGCAATAATTTAATCCAAACAAACATGGGATTAGCATATTCATGGATTAACTAAGTTGAATTTAATTAGGGTTGAATCGTCTAATCGTAATTAATTGAATGACAGAGTCGCTTATGACAATTTGCAGCCTTGGGAAGTATCGTGTCAAGTCATTATAGTTGGCTCAGCGAGATGGATGTACTGCAGCACCTTCGTGTACTGACACGTGTCTTGGACATTATGATGATGGAAACCTTTGCTGTGTCTAGACGACACCATTTTGGACTAAAGCATTTGCCAATTTAAATTCTGAAGCTCCTTTACTTTTTCATATCTTTGTATTCCAGTTTTCTCAATCCCAATTTGGTTTCCATTTTTCTTTATTTTTATGACTCCTCGAGCAGCTTCTAAGGGTGTCACTGAGATTCCGTCCAACCTTACAGTCAAAAATATGCTGGATATTTATGATATGTTTAACATTCCTATAGCCATTTCCTTATAAATTCCTTCACCCTCCAAGAGGGCCTGTTCTTCGAGGCTAGACTTCATTACTATTTACAAAATTCATTTGAAGGTGAGGTTCCATATTCCTCTTGCGAGGGAGCTATATGAGATTCTGAAAGCTCTAGAAATTTTCCATGGTGTTTCTCCACCTCAACGCCATTAGGTGCTTAGTCTCCTTGTGCGTTTTTCTTTGCCATTGGAGACTTTGTTGGGAAGCTAGGGTTGTCAAAGTCGTTTTTCGGTTTAACTAGAAGAACAATTGGATTTCATTTACTCCTTGAAAGAAATTAAAATAAAGAAAATTCGAATTCAATAAAAAGTTAGAAAGACCGATATTTTTTCATTATGGTCCCTTCCGACTGGATTCTCTCTAATAATTGGCAATCAGTTAACTTAACCTATTCTGGTAATGTCTTATAAGTTGAGACTTTTATGGATAAATCATTAACAGAATTAATAGTAGAAAATGTCATCTCGCTTCAAAAGACAGGCAACTTTTTGACTTAACAGGCACTCACTAAAGTCAATTGGGAGATTAGGGTTGATGGTGAAGCCATTGCCAATATGCCTCCTTGTAAGTCTAAGAAAAAATTGGGGAAACTTTTTATTCGAGATCCTCTAGAAATAGCGACTGGAGAGACAAGTTCTTGGGCTACTAGCTCACCCCATCTGTCATCCTTTGATGTCTATGATAGGACGATTGATGAGGGTTGTAATGAGATAACTATGTTCGAGGTTAGTGGGTCGTCTCGGAAGCCAAATCTTATCTTTTTTTCATTGGGTTGCCCAACCCTGTTAAGAGGTGCCCGAATTTGCCGAGGGTCCTGAATGAACCAATTGCTGCTCCATTCATAGTCGAATACAGATCCCTATTTCTGTTAGCTCGTTGCCTGATGATCCTATTTTCATGCTTCCTACTGCTTTGGTTACAGAGTCCAATAATAATGGAGGTACGACATAGGATTTGCCTGTTGTCACCCTAGAGACTTCCATGGGGATTCCTGAATCTCACCATTTTTGACCAGAGGTTTTGAAAATTGAGGAGGTCCCTCATGTTGACACCTCACCGTCTGGGCGACTGAAGAATTTAGATGCATTTTTTACTCCCCTTGGATTTGAAGTTCCTCTTCTGCATCATATCCTGCCCCTTTTATGCTGGAGGATTCTACCCATTTTCAAGTTTGGTTTTCCTCCAAGACCCTCTTTTCAGGAGAAATATTTTATTAGTGAGGTATCGTATATATAATTCTTTGTCTCTAAACATCCTCCTTACTATTATTATATCCAACTGATCATTTTGCTTTGTTTAGTAATCACAAGAGTTGGTACGCTTGATCAAAAATGAGTTGCACAAACACAATATTGAAATTTTGGGCCAATCCTTAACCTATATAAACCCTACTATGCTTAGAGAGATGGAGATATAAGTTGAAGCTACCATTGTTGAGGTCAAACAAATCTCGGATCGGGCTGCTTACCTTGATAGAGAGTTGTCTGAATGGTTGTTGAGATCTTAGAAGTTATCAGATGAAAACACTGTAGTTGTGGATCGGATCGTCTCACTTAAGGATAAGCTACAAGAGGTTGAGCATCATTCAATTTCAGATGTTAGCCTGACTGTTGATATTTAGAATAAGCGTGCTCAACTAGAGAAAGAATTGAGGATATGCCTTCGGCCAAAAGAAGTTAGGCTCACTCTTGATGATAAATTTCAGGATAGATTCTCTCTCTATAAGTGGATCGTTTCTTTGGTTGCTTCCGATTTACCTTTAGGCTATCTTGATTCATGGAATTTTGAGATTTCTTAGCATTCTGACATTAGGAATCTCTCGAAGTCTGGTGAGGATCTGTCGCTTAGGTCTTCGTCTGGTTCCCAACCTTAGGATGGTCGAGGCATCCGTGCTTAGGTAGTGGACAATGTGGAGGTTATCTCTATATATTGAGCTTGGCTCTCCATATTGTGAATACTTGTATATTTAATAAATCAGCGACACATTTAAATCATTGCCACCGATACTATTTTTATTCATATTGAATTTTTGTTCCACATATTCTTCATTTGTTGGCTAGGCAAGGTCATCATTATTGTTAGACTTTGTTGGACCTTGATTTGCTGACAATATTTGACTGATGTTGTTCATTCCTGTGGAAAAGTATTATACTACTCATACTAAAAAAGCCCCCTAAGGTTTTTATATTTTGCTATTTGATTTGACCTCTCAAAAAGTAATCAAACTTTTGTCCTTAAGGCCCCGAGTCTTTATACGATTATCGGTGTTTGACTATTTTTGGGGTTACTAGGTTGCAATAACCAACGTCTTGACTTTGTTTTTGAACAAGCTATTTCAATAGGTGAGGGTTTCACTTAATTTAGGACCGGTCATGGTCACTCAAATTCATACAAGTATACAAATGAATAATTAATGTAGTAAACCAATTATAATTTTATTGTTATTAATATGGTTAAGTATATCATATAAGTACTCCATATACTACATATAGAACATATCTTTATCTTGTTTGATCTTGGAAGTGAGCACGCTGATAATATTTCTTGAGGTGGAGGGTGTTCCATACCCTCGGGATCAATTTTTTATTTTGGATGCATATCTTATATGCACCGTTTCAGAAGATGGTTGAGATTAGGAATGGTCTTTCTCAATTGGGGGACAACTTATTCCTGCCTATAATCTTATCCGTAACCTTTATATTCCTTAAATTTAGATCCCCTACATCAAATTGCTTTACCTTCATCTTTTTATTGTAATACCGAAAAACTCGTTGTTGGTATGCTATTGCTTGTAGCCTTGTCGTACCCCAAACTTCTTCGAATAGGTCTAGTTTTTATCTTAGAATTTGGGAGTTCTATATGGATTGAAACTTTTAACTTAGAGGTTGGATAGTCTAATCTCTACCAAGATAACCGACTCCATCCTATAACAAAAGTTGAAAGGTATTTCTCGGATCGGTTTACTAGGATCGTCCAGTAAGACCACAACACAGATGTGAGCTTATCTACTTATGAGCCCTCTACATCTTCCAATTTCATCTTCAACCCGTACAATAGGGTCTAATTTATTACCTCCACTTGCTCATTTGCTTGGGGATAAGTAACAGAGGTATGGACCAGTTGATTCCAATCATGTGCAGTAATTAGTGATTTTTTTTACTAGATTGGATTCCGTTATCAGTTACTATACTTTTGGGTATCCCAAACCAGCAAATAATATTCTGGTGTACTGTTTGGTGATTTCTGCCAATGGGAAAGCCTCTACCCATTTTTTAAAATTGTCTTTTATAATTATGACGAACTTTCCTTATCTGGTGGTAATGGAAAATGGGCCTAGTATATTGAGCTCCTATTGTGCAAATGGTTAGGGCAACCATAGGGTCCAAAGCTTGGTGTGAGGTCGATGAGAGACGTTGCCATTGATCTGATAGTTCTTATATCTCTTAACAAATTCGATGGTGTCTTTTTTCATCATTGGCCAATAATAACCTACTGCATGACTTTGAATGTTAGGTTTTTGCTTCTTATATGTGATCCACATATTTCGAGTTAAATTTCACTCAATGTGTAGTAGTCTTCAGCTGGTGTCAAGCACCGCATATAGGGGATAGAATACCCTCTTTGATGCAGTTTTCCGTCTATGAGGATGTACCATCCTGCCATCCTCTTTATGCACCTAGCTTCTTCTGACTTCTTTGGTAAAAGACCCTCTTTAAGATATCTTTGGTATGGAATCATCCAAGTGTTGTTATATGAGATTTAGAGTAATTCTTTTGGGACTTCTATACTTAGGTCACGAGGACTTCCATTATCTCCTTCACATATTACTTAGTATTCCCAAGTGCAGCTAATTTTGCCAACTAATCTACCTTTCAGTTGTCTTCCATCTCAATGTGATGAACTTCCACCTTATCGAATAACTCCAATAGGCTGTTTACTTTGGCAAGGTACTTCGTTAGGCATGGATTGGACGCTTCAAAACTCAGAGTCACTTGGTTGACGACTAGTTCTAAATTATTGTGGATGATCAGGCCCTTGATTGCATGTTTATTTGCTAACTTGAACCTGACCAATAAGGCTATATATTTTGCCACCTTATTAATGGCCAAGAATTCGACTTTCATCAAGTACTTTATCTTTGATCCTTCTAGAGTTATCAAGACTACTTCAACCCTGCTTCCTGATTGGGAGGATGGTCCATCAATGTATAAGATGCATGTTAGAGTCTCCTTAAGCTGAAGTTCATCTTCATTCTTTTCAAAGCCATATGGAATTTGGGTTTCCATTTCAATTATGAAGTCTGCAAAGGCCTAGTCTTTTATGTATGACCTTGCTCGGAACTCTGTATCAAACTCACCCAATTTTACAGTCCATTTTATCAAATGTGCAGATACCTCAGGTTTCTATAAAATACCTTTCAATAGTTAATTGGTTAGGACAATGATCTTATAGATTTGAAAGTATAGTCAAAGCTTTCTCGCAAAATTGATCAAAGCCAAAGCGACCCTCTTGTCATGTGAATACGGAATCTTCTTATTTGTCAGAATTTTACTGACATAATAAACTAGCCATTATATTTTAGATTCTTGTCTGATTATGACCGAATTTAACGCTGTACTGGATATGACCAAATAAAGATATAATTCTTTGCCTTCTTTTTGGGAGGACAGGAGCGGAGGGTTGGCAAGATTTTATTTTAGTTATTAGAAGACCAATTGACACTCTTCTGTCGAATGGAAACCGTTCGCCTTAATCTCTCTCAGAACCTTAATGAAGGGAATATACTTCTCTACAGATTTTACTAGAAATCGGTAGAGTGCAGTGAGTCTCCCTATTAATCTCTGAACTTTTTTCATAGTTCAAGGAGAATTCATATTCATAATCGCTTTTATTTTATCTGGGTTCATCTCAATTCCCCGATAAAATACTATAAATCCCAAGAATTTTCTAAAAGTTATTCCAAACATACATTTTGTTGGATTCGGCTTTATCTGGTATGTTCAGAGTATTCTAAAAGTCTCATCTAGGTTGCAAATATGGTTGTTGGATAGTAAGCATTTGACGAGCATATTGTCCACATGCACCACTATATTTCTTTCTATTTGAGCCTCAAAATCTTATTTGCCAGCCTCCGATATGTCACACATGCGTTGTTTAGGCCGAAGAATATAACCTTGTAATAGTATGTTTCGTAATCGGTCCTAAATGAGGTTAGTTTCTCATCTTCTGGATATATTCGGATTTGATTTTATCCTGAGTAAGTGTCCATAAAGTTTAGTGGTTCGTATTTGGATGTTAAGTCTACCATTAAATCAATTCTCAGCAACGAAAAGCCATCTTTCAGGCATGCCTTATTCATGTCGGTGAAGTCGACATCATCCACCATTTTTTATTTCTTTTTTTGATGAACATAACATTGGACAGCCAATCTAGGTATTAGATTTCCCTTATGAAACATGCATCGAGTCATTTTTTAACTTCTTCACTCATTGCAATGAGCTTCTCTATAGAATGGTTTTTTTGTTTCTACCAAATCGGTTTATGTCCAGGAATTAAGCCTAACTTGTGGACTATCATATCTATTGGTATTCCTAACATGCATGTTGGATGCATCTACAACTGGAATAGAGTGCACGAGATCTGCTCTAGTAGTGTTGAGGTTGAAGCATGTTATAATCTTTCAGAGAAGATTTGAATGAACATTGAAAATATATTAGAACATGGGGTTAAGCAAGTTATGGAGGTAGATTTTGAGTATCAATGAAAACCAATCCGATGTGAAATATGCAAGAAAATCGATCATGAAAATGATCAATGCAAAATCCACTAAGAAATATATACCAACGTGTGGGATTCTTTCAAAAACTTCTTATAAGTCTGATCAATCGGAATATAAGGAAATGGTACATACTGCCAATAAACTCACATTCTGTACTCCTGGTAAATCACTAGTTATAAAAAACCTGTTTGATATTTTACAAATAGTTGATGATTTAGGTGCCTTAAAAATGTCAAAAATTTCACATCGCTTGATGTGGAGCCTATGAAGAACGAGACATTGGATTGGTTTTCAAAGGAAGGCAATAGGCTAACATCAGGAGGGTATTCTAATGGCACTTGCTATCAAGTTGAGACTCAAAGGCGTTCAAAACTCAAGTACAATATTAATCATGTCAACCCAAGTCAGGAAGGTCTTGTACTCTTCATTGTATAGCTCTATTCTAGACTTTCAACTTTTAAGAAACAATGTTCGTCTAACAAAAATCTATGAACCATTTGCAATACATTTCTCCATCATTTCTTTATCGAAGAATCGAAAGAAGTAAAAACCTTGCTTATTTTCAGTAAAATGACATATTCTGAATCTAGCCCAAATTTTTCTAGATATGATATTTACAATATGAAAATTTAGGGATTTATTAAGGAACTACCCTATAAGAGTGACGCCCTAAAAATTATTTTGGACCACATTAGACTAGGAAAGAGATCAGTTTGTTAACGACGGGTTGATCCGAACTTGTTGAGTTAATGAACAGAATAACATTCAATATATGGTGGCCCGTGTCTAGAATGCGCTGATCCGAAACAAATCCATAAGATGGTGGACTATGCAGGACAGCAGGGGGCTTAATTTGCCTATAAAGAACAGACAATTGGGAGGAGATGGTGAAAGAGGGATTCAAACCTTTTCTCAAGGTGAAAATCCTTGTCCCTTATTACATGACATGGGGAATCCACACTTTGACTAAGGAAAAGTGGCTTATTATTTTTCAAAATAGGGGTTGAAAAATTAAGAGTAGGGGCCTCTCCCATAGCTGAAGGATTAGCTAATCCCCCTTCACCATTACTCACGGCTTCCTTCTCAGCCATATAAATTTTGGCATACATAGAAGATACCATAGGTTCAATCTCCTCAACAGAGTCTGAGAGAGCCTAAAACGTTTCTTAAACAACTCATCATAAACTTGACTAGAAAAATTAGATCCTGAGCAATTTTGCTTATTCATATGAGGTGTAACTTCATTGAGATCTTGAGCAAGTAGGATTAAAAACAAACTAAAAGACTGAGGCAGAACATATTTTGGTAGTGGTGGAGAAGAAAAAGAAGAGGAGAGAGGTTTAGGATTAACCGGCAAAGGAATAAAAGTGGGCTTGGTGTTGGTAGAGGTTACTAGAGGAAGGACTGTGTTTGGCGGGGATGGAGGGGAAGAAGAAGGGCGTGAGTTGAGCGAGGTAGATTTCTGATAGGA
>JAODPA010067838.1:0-10426 GCA_025585075.1 Nepenthes mirabilis | reverse complement strand
AAATAAAATCTTAATAAGGCAGAAATCGCTTTAACAAAGTAAAGGATATATTAATAAGCATCAAATCAGAAGTATACTTGTTAATTTGTATTTAACGCAGAGTTTAAATCTTATAATTATTTAAAAAAAAAAATAAAGTGAAAAGGACTGAAATAGGCGAAGCCGTTAAAAGACGACGAGAAAAAATATTGTAGCCGGAAGAGATACCGGCGTACATGCTGGCCGTCGTCGAACGCCAGAGAGAAAGAGAGATGGAGAGATTCAAGGATTCTCGTGTTCGTCATCGTTGGTTGGGCAGACTTCCGCGCCGGCGGGGTTAAGATAAGACAAAATTCCAGCATCCTCGCCGCCGTCGATCTGGTCGAGGACAAGGACGAGGCCCATGGCAAAGGCGCCGTCGAAACCTGGTTTCAGGCACAGCCAGAAGACATCCTTTCCGAGCACTACGTTGGAGGACGCGTCCACCTTCCGCCTAATCTCCGCCACCATCTCCCTCCTCCCGTTTCCGCTGTCGTAGACTCTGCAGCACCGCTGCTGGAACGACCCTTCGATCTGGTACTCCTCTCCTGGGTTGTTGTACATCTCCACCGTCAATCCTGACCGCCCGATAATTGACGATTTCTTCACGCTGAAGATGGGCTTTGATCCCTCGTCTCTCTCCCCTATATACCCTTCCCACCTATTGTGAAGACTTGGCCTCTGTTTTATTCCAAAAATTCAAATCACCAATAAATAAATACTCAAGCCCCTTAAGCCATGCAAGTCGAACATTCAAATTGACAGGAAAAAACAAAAACAATCTTGTCGATTAATCAGGTTTTAAGTTCGATTTTATTGTATGATGACGTTAGATCGATGTTTCTTTCTTATTTGTCTACGGAGCTCTTAAAATATACTACAGACAGACACTAAACAGTTAAATAAATATAAGGAATGAATAATTATAAAATATAAACCTCAAAAAAGACGAGGGTTAAAAAAAAAAAAACCTCATCGATCAACCAGTGAAACAGGGTTTGAAGTCTGACCTTCCCTGCATTAAATATCAGCCACATCCTCAATTAGATTACGATTGCTTTGGAGATACAGGTGACCAGATCACGCAACTCGGTGGGTTGACTCTGAGATTGTTCAGACTGAACGAGTCTTGAGAATTGGGTGCATCCAAGAGAAAATTGGGCAGTGCCCATCAATCAAAGCCAGAGACTGGGACCACCCTGTTTTGTTTTTGGTGGGTTGGGAGGTGGGGAAAAAGTCTTTTCGAAGGCCCAGAAAAAAAATAAATAAATATACAACTAAAAATAAAGAAGAATGGCTTTCTACTTTTGGTATTAGTTCTCCGTGGGAGGGCGATATTCAGAAGAAGCATAAACATCTAAAGATCTAGCAAGAAGTAGATGACGAAGAATCGTAGAAAGAAGCGATATTTCTCACTTTGGTGAACAGGAAAAATTCTGGGATAAGTTGCTTTGCTGTGAAAAAAAGCCAAGAATAAGTCAGCTTGCTGTGTGACCAAGGATTCTTACGCTTTTGATTTGGCATAAATCTGTGAATGCGTGCAATTAGTGGCTTAATTAAGGGAGAATCTGCTTATTTTTCTTCCTCATCACATCATTTTATTTCAAGATATGCCAAAAATTAATGGAAGTGTTTATTTTGAAGTCCTAAATTTGCAAGTTTGCATTATTTCCAAACTGGTCAATTAAGTGCTTCACTGGTAGATGCGTATTTACAAACTTGATTCGTGATTTACTTTGAATTTTTTTTTAAAAAAACAGAAAAGCAGAAAGTTCGTTCTGAGAATTTACGTCGAATACACTTTTAATGCTAACCTAAAGTGCGAATTCAAAGTATCATTTGCAGTAAAACACCAACATGACTCACAGAGTGAGTCGACGCGTTAAAGAATCAAAAAGGGCTGAAGCAGCAGCAAAAGAGGGGAAAAGAGCTCAACCTTTCGTCGAACGGTTAGAAGGCAATGGCCGGCAGCGTCCATGAGAACGATCTCACCCTTGTCGCGCGTACCAGGGCCGCCGTACGAGTCGACTCGAAAGACGAGTTGTCCGCTGCAATCGTAGACGGTGAAACCGTCGCCGGCGAAGAAGATAGAGGTTTTGCAGACGGTCAGGTAGGTTTCCTCGTCGTACGCGAACCCATCTTCCATTCCGGCTCCTGCCTTCATCTAAACTTCACAAGTGCTTATTTACTTCTTCTTCTTCGATGAAATCGCGTGATTCGAAGAGAGAGAGACAGAGCTGGAATGGAGACGTGGGAACGGAAGACACGATGAGTTGAGAAAACGCTGTCCATCTGGTCGTCCTTATATATGGGAAGGTCGTCTCTACTGCGAAGATTTTCATACCCGGATTTGTCCCTGAGGTCCACCGACTTTTTTCGAGTAAAATGGACTCAAAAATAGGAAATTAACTGAAAATAAAATGTATTTTTATTTATGTAATTATAAAATTATCGGGAAAGATATAAAGTAAATTAGATTTACACGCCGTTCGATTGGAGGAAGAAAAAATTGAAAAATTATTATGTGTAATTCTANTATTCTTTTATATCTTTTAATTTATATTGTTAAATTGTTACTTAGTAATGTAGATTAAAGGTGCAGATTGTAAGCTGTATGACCCCAGATTCACTTAACCGTGCCGTGTTTTCCTTTCTCTCTCTGTTGATCATGGACTTGCCCTCTTTCTCAACCTATTTTCTCTCCCAAACCGGGCACCCACTATCTTCTCTTTCTCTCTCTCTGTGTCCATCTTTCTGAACTCCAAACTCTAAACATCTTCACCGAGTAGGAATCTCTTGGGTCCTTCGGAGCTATAACTATCCCTTCCGTTTATCCTTCCTCACTTTGTAGTTTAGTATCTTTTGTTGGTTGGCAGAAAATTTCCCTCTTTGTAATCTCTGAACTCAATTTTTCCTATTACATGAACACAATTTTCCCATTTCTGGAATTCCCATTTCTTTATTGTTGATGTTAGAAACAACGACATGAAGTAAATCATATGTAAGTAGCAGGGGAAAAGAGAAAGAACAGGGGGAAAACCGAAAAAAATGGCGTACCACAATCAACACCATCATCTGTCGCAGGAGCAAATGGCGCTACAGCGCTTCGCAGACCAAACGGCGCCCTCAGTACTACGGACGATACTTCCGGACCAGCAACAGCAACAACAACCGCCGGAAGCGGCGGTGCCGAAGGCGGACCAACCTCACCACCACCTCGGAACAGGGCCGAATTGGCTGAGCAATGCTGTCCTCCGCTCACAGACCGATCCCTATGGAGCTGAAAACGCCCAAAGAAACCAAAATACTCGAAGCATCACCACTGCCGGCAGCAATTTCTTAAACCTCCACACGAATTCCGACTCTACGGCCTCTCAGCAGGCTTCAAATCAATGGCTCTCGAGGACTACTATCGACGATTCCGTCCTCACTGTACCGCACGGATCGGCAGGTTTGAGCAGCGATAACAACGCTGATGGCAACAATAGTGGAGATAAGGTAGACTTGGCAGACGGCGAAGTCGTCGGCGGCGGCGTAGAGGGGGTGATGAATTGGCAGAATGCTAAGTATAAGGCGGAGATATTGGCACACCCGCTGTACGAGCAGCTTCTGTCGGCGCACGTGGCGTGCCTCAAAATCGCCACTCCGGTGGATCAGCTGCCGAGGATCGACGCACAACTCGCGCAGTCGGAGCATGTGGTGGCCAAGTACTCGGCCCTTGGGAACGGCCAAACGATGGCTGGGGACGATAAGGAGCTCGATCAATTCATGGTGAGAGAGAGAATCCATTCCTTCACTCGCAATTATAATTATACTTTACTTTTTTGTCTCTCTTGAGAGATGATTATTATCGCTTTCTTTGTCTCATTTTTAATTTTCGTTTTTTTTTGCTCTTTAATTCCAGCTGTTCTTAGGATTTAATATGCTTACTGCCCTTCAATTCTTTGTCTCAGTTTTAATCTTCTTGTTTATTAATGGCCTGCTCAGTTAGTGGAAGGATGTTGGAGATTTCTAGTTGATCAAAAAAGGGAAGACTGCTTTAAAATTGATTGATAATGATTCCTTCCTGACATATTGGCTAGAAAATTGTTGAGAAGTATTTTGGGGTCTGTTTTTTTTTTTTTTTTTTGAATTAAAAAAAAAAACCCCTGATTCTGCTATTTATTTCCGTACTCATTCGATTATCAAGTAGACAAGTGGATTCTTCTTTTTTCGTACTCATACGATTTTCTTGGAAGAGGGTTGTTTTTGGTACATTTCTGGGGCAGTGCTTCTTTCAAAGAAATGGGGAAAAAAATTAATTTTTCTGTACTGGCAGTACTGGTTTGAACAATTGAAGTTATCATGGTTCATTGGGGGTTTCTCTCCCCCCCCCCCCCCCCACCACCTTCTTTCTCTCTCTCAAAGGAAACTTTGTTCATAAACTTCATTATTAGTTTTGCAAAGTTGTCAGCTTGAAGTTCTTATGGCCTTGAAGAATCCTGCATGCACTGTTGTTGGACTCTGCAGTGTTGTTAATTAGCCGAAGATCAATGAGAAAAATTATCTGGAACAAAATTATATATCGTGTGCAGTTTCTATAGCTAATTCGAGGTTAACATAACATGTGTTATTTCAATAAGAGCGAGGAAGAAAGCTACTAGTATTCAATCTTGTGCCCAAATATATACTGTCAAAAAGGGTGTGAGGGGCAATGCGACATGCGCGTTGTACGGCGCCCATACGATGTAACGTTGTAATTGTTGGATCGAAATTCAACGTCCCTCGTTAACCATTTTATTTTTAAAAAATATTTTATTTTATTTTTTAATAATAAAATCACAAGGGACTTAAATCTCCATCCAACGGTCACGACGCGGCGTCATACAAGTGTCCTCTGAAGCCACATCGCAACACCCTCGCTGTTGTCAAAANAAAATCAAATAAAATAAAATCTTTTCTAATTAAAAAAAATCAAATCTCTTCTAATTTAATATGTCTATAACGTCCGCATCAATTACACTATAATATGTTCACGAATATCGCACGGTCTTTCAAAAACTATTCGTTTGTTGTACCACCTATAAGAAAATGATCAAAACACAACATATTTGATAAAATTTTTTTATTAATAGGGTCAAATATTGGCCTAATTATCAAAAAATATGGGTTACATTGGCTCATATATCGACAGTAAGATGAAATATTACAATTAAATATTGATATTAGAAAATTTTGGTATTAGAGGCTCGTTATAATATATATTGGCTGATATTTCATTCTATGTTTATTATTTTGACTAATTTACTTGTTTCTCGGGAAGATTTATTGCTTAAGTCAAGAGTGAGCAAGCCAGTTTAGCAAGAACTGGAGAGCAAATGAAGTTTCATATTGCTGCTTTAGGGGCTCAAGGCATGTGAGTGAGAATCAATTGCTCGAGCGTCGTAATATAACTAAAAGGAACACGAAACTTGCTTCGTTTTGTTCCTTTTCTTTTTCCTTTTTTTTCTTTCATCTGAACAATTGGTTGTTTGTTCAAAGCGTAATTGCTCAAATGTAGTGATATTCTCTGTTGAACCATCGGTTCGTTGTTGTCAGTTTTGTGATCTTCATCTTCATGATTTCAGTAGTTGATTATGATTCAAGTATTCATTGACGTTCTACTGATTACCAGTTGTCATTTTCTTTCGTCGACAGGGATTTCCAGTTCTGGGAATTCCTTGACGGGTGAAACTTTTTCTGCATTTGAGATGAAAGAGATCTACTTTGATGTTGTCTTCATCGTTTGATATTGCAGACACATTATGTTCTGTTGCTCTGCTCATTCAAGGAAATACTACAACAACACGTTCGAGTCCATGCAATGGAGGCTGTTATGGCCTGCTGGGAAATTGAGCAATCTCTTCACAGCTTAACAGGTGATACCTTATTTTTTAAATTTTTTTGCTACATATCCCATTGGCATTTGCTTAACTGTTTTCAAGTACAGCATGAAATCAATGTTCTTATGGCTTACTGTCATCACTTTTTTTTGTTGGTTCCTTAACGAAATGCTTTACATCTTCCACTTATATTTGCGTTGAAATTTGGAGAGAAGCGAAGATAAAATGGAGGAGAATTGTTAAGGATTCAGCATTGATCTATATACTCCAAACCCATTTTGTTTCAACTCGAGCCGTAATGATTAAGTCCAATTACGTCTTCCCTCACATAAAAAGAATCGGTTTTAGTTGAAAGTCATTTATAGTCTTACCATAGGACTATCAAATAAGTGTTTGATTTTAAGTCATTCTTTTATGAGTCCCACACTTAAAGGGATGTGTTATTTAAAGGATTACGTGATATTTATACGAATATCACATTAGAGATGGATAGCACGGGTTTCACGGATGGATGTCTTCCTAAGCTATCTCCTCAAATGCCAACACTAGATGGATTTCTTATAGATATCCGTGAAATGATTGTGAGATAGGCATTGAAGCACCAGGACTCGGCAAGGGCATCACGAGATAGCCACATAAGTGGCCACAGGGGATATAAAAAGGGTATTTAGATTTTTTGTGTATTTGAAATCATTTATAACACTAGGTGTGCTGTATGTAGAGAGAGAAGAGAGAAAAAAAAGACGAGGAATAGGTTTGATATCCAAAAGTGATCCAATTCATGTTCTATTATTTGTTAAACTTGTTTATATTAATTTAAATTTTATCGGTGTATTTTCTTTTATTGGTTGCAAAGAATGTTAGGGGTTAAATTTAACCATTATTCATATGAATCGTTATGGACGAATTTCGAAGGGTGGCTATATTTGTAATCGATTATTATTATAGTAGACTTTTTAGAATTTGTCATGTCATTTTTTCTTAATTGAGAATGATTTTTTACGTTAAATTTTATAGTACAACTTGTATGCTTAATTGTGTGATTTAATTCATTGTATTCTTATGGTACTTGGTGGTTGACGATTGATGGAAGATTTGAAAGTTCATTTTCGCTGTGCCAATTGTGTACATATTTAGTTCCCCGGGAATGTAAAAAAAGAGACCTACCTAGGACTGATTGAAAAACCTCCCAATGAATGCTATTGACCTTTTACTCTCTATAAAATGAATTTCAATTAGCAGTCCTATTTTGACAGTGGGGCTTGTGCTTTGACAAATGGACAAGGCATGACATAACAAATGAAAGGGTAAGCACATTCATTAATGAATCAAAACAATTTGTAGGGATTTTGAGAGGGGGGTTGGACTTTTGAGCGGGTACTAAAAACTATATATTTTGTCACTTATTAATTAAAGAGCAAAGTATTAATTTCGTAAAAGCTAGTCGTAAAGTCCTTCACATTATATTGGTACATATATATTTAATGGATTCCTTATGCTAACTTTCCTAACACTATGCAGCTAAAAATATGCATGGGGTGGTACTTTATTTTATAGTTATCGGTATTGAAGCTCTTTTGTTTATCTCATATGTTGAATTCCACTCCGCATGCAGGTGCTTCTCCTGGAGAAGGTACAGGTGCAACCATGTCCGATGATGACGATGAGCCTGTTGATAGCGACGCTAACTTATTTGATGGAGGTTTGGATGGCCCGGATAGCATGGGTTTTGGACCTCTCATCCCGTCAGAGAGCGAAAGGTCATTGATGGAGCGTGTAAGGCAGGAGCTAAAGCATGAACTAAAACAGGTAAGGAACTACGTAAAAATATTTGCACAATTTTGTATCCGAAATTCTGGTTCAATGCCAGAGTTATCTTGTGTGGCCTAGTGGTAACATGTTCAACTCATAAAAGATTCAAAGTGGCCTGACCCGTTTCCAAACCTTACACATAATGAAATTTTCGTACATTGGACTACTTTTTTGAGTATATGGAACTCTGTGGAGTTTTTTTGACTCTAATAATTTGTGTCTTCAAAAGGGATACAAGGAGAAGATTGTGGACATAAGGGAGGAAATTTTGCGAAAGAGAAGGGCAGGGAAACTCCCTGGTGACACCACCTCTGTCCTAAAAGCTTGGTGGCAATCACATTCCAAGTGGCCTTACCCAACAGTAAGTTTTCTACATCAAAAGTGGTTGCGTGTGGTTTTATCTTCTATCTGGAAGTAGCTTTTTCTGAACTCTAGCCTACAGAAAATATCTCATATTGTAAGAAAAGGAGTGTTTTATCATCTTTCTTTCGATAAGTGCATGTTGGAGACACTCCTAAAGCATAGTAGCTTTAGACCTTCCCTCTATTTCGACTGCTTGCGGTTAATTTCTGACAAATACTTAAATCAGTTCGGAAAGTAATAAAACTAAAAAAAAATAATTAGTTATTTTTTCATGAACGGTTAGTACCACCCCAAAGTGTAAAAATGACCTACAAAACAAGAATAGTTAGCATTTAAACAACTGAGTATATTTAACAATTAGTCTTTCTTTGAATGAAAAATTATGATAAGAAACAGAATACGGATTTTACATATTCTATTGTAATTAACTGCTATGGAGTTGCTAGATTCGGGATTCTATGTCTATGAAATTATCGTGGTGGAGAATATGCAAGAATTGGAAATGAAGGGCTCGTCAGAGTTAAAAGCTTTTGATGTGCTCAGTAGAGCAATTTAGGATACAGACTAATTTACCCACCAAAGCCAATTGCAAACAGTCACCAGACAGCCTAGGCCCTACCACAACATGATCTCAAAAAAAAAAAAAAAAAGGAATAAAAATTTCCATCAGCTAATAAGATGGGTGCCGATCAGACGGTAACGTGTTGCTCAGTGATTGAGTAGCTGCAAGCTCATGGAGCTTCGGAGTAGGAAGGAATTATTGGTTTCATCTAGTCCAGAGTTTAGTTTTCATGTATTTTATAGGGTTTTGAGTGATTTTCTTACTAATGTTATATTTATTGGCCATATCATTCGATAATTAATTTGATATCTATGCGAGAATTAACTTCAATAAAAGATTTTAATGGTCCAATAGATTAGCATATGATGAGCACATGCATTTAGATTGGATAGTATTGAGGTGCCTGAGCAGTTACGCCTGATGCGTGTATAATGAATGCTCATATGCCAATACGAGTATAAATTCTCATATTCTTATTTTAGGTTTAATTTCAAGAATAATTTTGCACAAGATTCATTGACCTAAAGAGAAAGAAGAGAGAAAAGCGAACAAGAGAGACTTGAGCACCCGTTTGAGATTCATTCATGTTCCATCATTCGACAAGTTTGGTTATATTGTTCTAAATTTGATTATAGAATATATTACTGAATGATTGTTCGATTTCTCGTTATATTTTTTCTTATTTAGTTATTAAATATCTTAGGTTTTAATATTAACTAATTCTTCAAACACATTGGGATTACAAATATATTGAGTTGGATAGGGTTATTTATAATAGGATCTCTAAATCTGGTGGAGTTATTTTGGATATAAAGCTTTATGATTTTTTGTTTAATCGATGATGATTTCCATATAAAATTTTTTATAAAACTTATGCACTTGATTAGGTGCATTGATTTCGTCCAACTGAAAGAGAATGATAACTACTAGTGTCGAAAAAACTCAAATTCCTGATGTGTTTAATCATGATGACTAACAGTATCGGATTGATGTGTTTAATCACGAGTTGCCGTGATTTCTGTAGGAGGAAGACAAGGCGAGATTAGTACAGGAAACAGGGCTAGAGCTAAAACAGATCAATAACTGGTTCATCAATCAGCGCAAGAGGAACTGGCACAATAACCCTTCTACTTCTACCGTCTTAAAGAGCAAACGCAAGAGGTAATATTCTACTTCATATGTTCACATCCGCGTTGAATTATGAGTTATGTTTAGGGCCGTCCGACAACTCTAAATTTGGAAAAAAAAAAAAGAAGAAGTAATGCAGGTGAAAGCAGCGGTGATCGACCCGTGTAGACGGACAAGACAACCGTGAATAACTTCACCTTCGATTGCCTCCGCTTCCGAACTCGTACATCATTGCACTTCATACTGTATTTCTGCAACTATATACGGCATGCAGGGATAGTTTTCGAATTCAGAAGTAGTGGAAAATGTCGCCGATGGAGCGCGGGGGAGTCCAATCCGCTCCACATGAAGGGCTATTTCCATCTGAAACTGGTCTACTGCAAGGTACCGTTGACATTTTTGGCTGTTTTGTATCCAGTGAATGGCTGTACAGTAAATGGAATATTGGCTTGGTTTTTTTTAACCATATAGCAGTGATAATTCATTGCTCTTTCATCTTCTTGTTAATGTATCATATATAGATTTGGTAAATTAAAGCTCTTGCTCTTTTAACTTGGAGCAGCCTTTTCTTTCTGCTTAAACTGAAGTCATTTTAAGGTTATGGGATAGATTTATTATGTATATATATGGATTCGGAGTGGCTGCAACGCTCTTGGGAGCCGTCGGATTGAAAAATACGATG